>SRHC01003136.1:7615-106038 GCA_004794325.1 Pomacea maculata
AAAAAAAAAAAAAAAACAAGATTCAACAATAACGAATAAAAATAAAGGAAAAATAATTTATTCTTTTCACTGCAAATATTCACTTTCATTTAGAAACAAATCGTGTCAGACATTTGTCAACGGATAAAACTATGTATAAGAATGATAATGCCACCCACAAAAGCACAGGGAATATTATAAAATGATTACGCAAGATGTGCAAAGAATACATACACATAAAATAATCATAATGAAGACCACACAGCATGGGGAAACAAAGAGAGACACAATGAGACATGCAATGATACCAGCGACCAGGGGCGGTAGTCGACAACTTGACAATATTTCAAATGTTTTCGAACAAATAATGACAAATAATGGGTATTGTGCAGAATTAATCCACTATTTGGTAAGAAAATCTCCTAAATTTTGTAATGCATAATTATTTCTGGACAACTTTGTATCAGCACCTCCTGTTCCTGTCATCTGAACTTTGAAGGAAATGTTTGCCATGAAACCAGAGACCTATGTGTGAGAAAACGGTCAGTGTGACCAGGCAGCTGGTGAACTCAGGATACAAAGAGGCCAGGCTTGCCATACACACCATCTGCAGCTTCCTGTCAGCGGGTGGGGAATTATCCAGGATAATTTCAATTTGATGACAGCCTTCCACAGACATAAAGACGAACAACGTTGGTAGTGTTGACAGACTGAGCTCTCGACACTGTAGTTACTGCTTGGCTTTGAAATTTTTATGGTCTCACATAGAGGCTGGATGTGATAATGTCTAAAGCACTGTGAAAGAGAGATGGTGGATGGGTGTTCCTACAGCAAAGCTTTGACCTGCCAATACTTCAATCAACAGCAAGAAGTGTTCACTTGCCGACTTCTCCACGCCTGAAAGCCAACTGGGCAAGAATAGAAAGTTGGCAACATTTGGCAATGTTGTGAATGAAGCTCACAAACCAGTAATTTTTTTTTTTTTGAGATCTCACAGGACATTGTAACTATCATTAAAATGTTGAACTAAGTGTGATTACATGCTCAATACATTTTCCAATGCAACAGGACATTGGAGGCTTGCAGCGTGGGAAGGTCAGGTAACCAATGTGAACTTTCGGGACATTAAAACTTTGATAACCATGCTAAGTTGAGATTTGTGTGCAATTCCAATACAATGGGACTTTAGGGGACTTCTTCTTCCTCCTCCTCCTCCTCCTAATCACCTCCAGTGTAGCATAGGGCCGCACCCGGTTCTGGGCGTCCTTTTTTTAGTTGGGACCATGTCATGCCAGCTGTCTCCGCCTCTCTGTGGACCGATCTCCTCCATATCTGTCTGGGTCTCCCAACCCTGCGCCTCTCCTGTGGGCTCCAGTCCACAGATTGTCTCCTTAATTTAGGGCACTTCAGAGGTTTGAAAAAGGCCTTACAGCAGTCACTGATGTCGAACTGGAAAACCACATGATTTCTGTGGCGTCCAAACTGTCCTTAAAGCCATAGCAAGGAGACTATTTTGTAACTGTTTGTCTGGAATCTTTATAAACATGCCGTTGAAGAACATTATTTTCAATTTCCTAAGATGACGATGGATCGAAAAACCTCTCAACCAATTAAAGTCAACTTAAGGTCGCCAATAAACAATTAATTAGAGTCTCTTACCGATCTGTTGTGCATGCTAACATGGATCGTGAGCGGACTTCTTGCTGAGTGAAAGCTCTTGTCCCCAATTAGTCTTAGAGAAAACGCAACTCTGTTGTCGGGTTGTCTTGAAATAAATTCGGAATACATTTCACAGCAGACAATATTGTACAACCACAGAGAGGAACTTTAGACTAAAAGACATCTCAGTTGCAAATGGTAGGAAAAGTATCTGATATATTATCTCATGTCTCATTTACACTTTGGACATTATTTGATAATGTTCTCTGCCTCCCCCTCCCACTCCAGCTGCCTCAGAAAGGAGCTGGAACACCATGTCACGTGACTGTCTGCATGTGGCATCATGGGTAGGACATGGTTATTCTACATGCAGAACCCCTCCCCCACCATCTGCAACTAAAAGAAATGTTTTGCAGTGTTATTTCCCTCCGCTTGAGAACAGCCATCTTTCTCGCGCCATTGTGTTCCTTTACATGTGCGCATGCGCTCCAACATCTCAGTCTCAGAAAAAAAAAGACAAAGGAGGGAAGACGTGGTCTTAAAATCCCCAGGAAGCTGAGGAGGTGAGGGTGTTGAGAACAGATGAAAAGAAACTGGAAAAAAAGGTTAGAGGGAGGGGACGGCGGAGAAAGAAAAAGAAAACATCAAGAGATTTTCTCGAAAACAATGCGATTGCAACTAACGGCGACCGCCCGATGTCGCTCCACAACTTTTTTGATTGGACAGGTCCATGCAGGGGCTGCTACCAGCTGCCACCCGACTCAAAATCAATACCTTGAAGAAATCTACCGGGTGCACGTGCATTAAGCGCCATCCCGATGTACACCGGGTGCAAATGATGTTGAGCAGATGTCACGTTGGAAAAACCGAGGCCGTCGGCGCGCGCGCACGTGTGTGAGACCAATATGCGCGTGTTTGTGCGATGACGTGGAAAACTGTTTCCTTGCCGCTTTCAATTAAACTCGACGATGTAACGATAATGTCTGAGGGAGGATTTACGAGTTGTGGGGTACAGATTTTTTAAGGCTACAATTCAGTGCACTCACGGCCTTGTGAAACTGTTTCAAATTCATGGGGGACCTGGCAGCAGCAAAAAATAAAATAAAATAAATAAGAATAATAATAAATAAATGAATAAATAAAAATCAAAAACAGTGGCTTTGTCTACTTTCCCACAGTGAATAAAACTCCCATTAAAATCTCTTTTAAAACAAGATTTTAAAACACAGGTTTCTCGCTAATACATTCACACACACATGTCCGTGAAAATTAGAAAAGTATTGTTCAGTTGTTTTACTGTGGTGTGGCATCCTTCATTTAGCACTTATAGTTTTGGTAATAGTCACTATAGTTCTGTGTGTGTGGCTGATCTCCCTTTTGTTGACATGTCAGTGGGCCCTGCACGAAATGTTTACAAATCTTTATGTTGCTGCTGACCGAGGGGCACTTGAGCTGCTGTGGGCGTCGTCTTTCCTAGTGTTACTAGTTTACTGTTTCTATCTCATTTTTGGCGAGTCGTCCAGAGATTTCCAATTTAAAAAAAAGGGAGGTCACTCATTCACTAACTTACACACACGAGAGAGAAAGAGAGAGAGAGAATAGTGTGTAAAAGAGATAGCAAGGGGAAATAATAAAGAAATTAGATGTTCGGGAAAGAGAAGAATGCGGAGTTTCGGAACGAGGAACGAAAAAAAAAATTTTTTCAGGCTGTTTGATTAACTGTTGCACTCTTTGTAAACAGACTCTACAGAAGTGATCCCTCTTCCACTTTCCTTAAAGTGGCATTAGAAACTACAATTTGTTAATAAGTGACGAAGCCTCGCTATTTCTTGGACTCAAACATGAGCTTTGTACAGCTAGCGGTTACATAGTCATCTGCTCCGCTTTTCACTTTCTTCTCACTTGTCTCTCCTCTCACTTGTCTCTCCCCTCACAAAAATTACAGCTTTGCTATGTTAACTGAATTCCATTTCCAACTAATAATTACTCGACAAACAATACCAAACATTTGTAAATGCGGGCAACACGACCTCAACAAAAGGTAAAATTAAATGCTCGCCTTTATTGTACACATTTTGGCAAGATCTGTACATTGATATGAGAACAATTATTGCCAGGTAAGCAACAAAACTTAAATAAGTAATTAATTAGTTAATTTCATTGGCTATGATGCACTATGATACAACACAAACATTTTTATTATTTTAGCGTGGCATTAACATGATACAGCATGTTACCCATGATACAGCGGGAATATATTTACCTTTACACGTGACATGCGCTGACATTACACTAGCAGTTCTGATATTTTAGTTGGCATTAAATATACAGCACTAACATTGTGTCTGTTGGCAGGTATAAAGTAGTACAGAAGCTTTATTTTGCTGAGCTACTATCACTGGAATCAAAACAACACTAAGTATGAAATACAGCATAAGGCAGATTACATACTGTACAGAACATCTCTCACTTTCACTTCATCATCGAGGGTCGTCGTTATGATGTGTTAATTATGAAATATTAAATTAGAAACATCACAGTCACCTGTAATTATTAAAAGAGTAAGATATGACTGGTAAGGTGACTATCAAGAGGTCTTGTTTTGGAGGACATTTGCGGAGGGTCTGGAAATGTTGTAAGTAAAGCCGAAGTTAAAAACAAACCCAGAGGTACTGTACCTTTGGTTCATAACTACGGCCCCAAACCTCAAAGCTGGCTCCAAAGTCAATCAAAATTTAACCAAAAACCCAGTATTTTCATCATGTTCATGATGACCAGACAACAGCTACCATGTTTGTTCACCAAATACTGTTCAACAACTGAATATGGCGGTGACTGCTGGCATGCCACTGACACCACTGTAGTGAGCCATCGTCAACATAAACTGTCACCCACAGGTGGCATCATTACAAAATAGACCAGACAAGAGGAGGCAGTGGTGCCCAAAGGAAAAAAAAACCAACAAAAAGCCAACAAAAACCTGAAACTTAAAACTGTTAGCGCAGGCAGTTGGAGCAAGAGAGTGAGATCGTCAAGAAGATAAATGTCACTGACTTCATCTGTATACATTTTTTTGTCTAAATTCTTAAAAGAAAAAGAAAACAATTATTTAAAGCATCCGTTAACAAGATTTCAAATAAATATTTGTTACTAATAACTCCAGCGATTACTTCCTGCATCAAAACTCGGAATGCTATTAACCCCTTTTATACGATTTCGGAGGGGAAGGTGACGAAAGCTCATTCACCCGGCTGTGAGAAGAGTGGGAATATTAAAATGACACACGTGACCATAAATCACGCGAGGTGCTCCGCCTTCCACTTAAACTAATTGACCGTGGGTCTGAGATTGCTCCATGAAAGGGAACTACAATGTCCTGGAGCTGATGTCAAGCACCATCTGAAGGAGTACCCTCAGGGCCTGGCTCAGGGGAAATTTGAAGCCCATGCCAATGGTACTTTGTCGGTTCATACAAGTGCAACCATGAGGATTTATCTCAAGTGGTGAAGTAGATGCAGCACAGAACTAGCGATTTTCTTGATGAAACTTGCCGGAGATGTTGTAGTTTGGGTCCCAGCCTCTCATTTGATGTAAGCAAGAGAGTTGGTTGATGTAGGCGAATTTGATGTAAAGCACTGGATATAAGGCAAGGGTTGACTACAAAAGCGTTTACATCTCTTTTCATTCATGAAATCATCTGTCAACCCTGATTAATTAATGGGGACTTAAAAAAAGAACGCTTGGACATTTTTCTTTTCAAAACACGATCAGATTAAAAAAAAATTATTCAAGTTGTTTTAATGTTTGTCGGATGAGACAATGGGTGCTAAATGTGAGTACTGCACGTGCACGCGCGTGTAAAGACATATACATTCATAGATATACGCAGACACACAACACACGAATGCATAGACACACGCATACATATCTCTGTAGATATATAGTTATCCACACTACTGTCTCAGTGACATACTTCACATCCTTTTCTACACAAAATGTCTATTCTGTCATCTATTAATCACACACACATACACACATTCTTTTTTGTCTGCTCCGTTTCTCTCCAACATTCTATATAACCCTCAATTTTTCCATTTAAATCACTCAGACGGACAAAAATATCATGATATTGGATGCTAAGACAATAAAGAGAAAAGGGTTTAGCGTGAAATCATAGCAACACTGAACTCCATACCAAGTCATATGGACACACAGAAGGCAGGCTAGTGAGACAAGGGCGACTACTCTAGAAGCGTTGGCAACGTTGAAGGACCTTTGCTAACAGTCGACGTTTGGTGTCGGATGGCGGATATGTGTATGAATAGTTTTACAAAACGTTCCTTGAGGATTTTGCCGGTTAAAGGTGTAGTAAGGTGCAAATTCATTTCTAATGATTGCGTAAAGCCCAGGGCAAAATACTGCTTCCCAAATCTGTGTGGATACCCTACTTCCGGTCGAGATACACGTCTACACTCATTACCATCGAGAAAGAGGTCAAGGTTGTGGAAGTCACGTTTGTACTGATATACCTAATTAGTATATGGTTCTAGCATTAGCTTTTATTTCAAATACAATTTTGCACATCTTCTTGTTTCTAATCACCGCCAGTAGAGCAAAGGGCAACAACCACACCCCGCCATCCGACCCGTTCTGGGCGTACCTCAAACAAAGTAGGGTACCAACGGTTAACTGGACCATTTGCCAAACAAATATAGATTATTTTCTACCTTCAGATCGATTCCCTGCAAAGGCCCGCAACTTGTAAAGAGCTCAACGACGACCACCACATGACCGCTAGGGTGTGTCCGGTATGAGCGATAGTCTCCCTTTGTCAATCCTGCGTTCTGTCAGGGATAGATAAGCAGTAGTCCTTCTTTTTCTAATGCTCACTAGTCTCTATCCACCCAAGATTGTTGTTGTCATTTCATTTTCTTGAGAACATCAAACTAGAAACTCTTCACGACCACTCATCTTTGTGGTACATCAGTGGGGCAGGGGGAGGGGGGTATGCAATCTACACTTTGCAGACGATGTTGATCTGATGACAGACAGCAATAACGAACTACGAGAACTTAGCACCAACCGACTGAGTAAAGTCGGAATGGTATAGAGACTAGCACTGAAAAAGCAACATGATGATTAACTGACACCAACAGCAAAGCAATGACCCAGATGTGCATGAACGGGATACATGTCAAAGATATGAAAACAATTTGTCCGGAGCATGGTCGCCATTCGAGAGATACCAGAAAGCTCTTCTTCCAATAGTCAAGCGACGCAAGATGCATGGTCTGATTTGGTCATGTGATCAGGCATCGTTCATCAGGTTATCAGATGAAGAAATGGCTGACAAATCGGAAAGAACTGGGCTGGTCATTCAATAGAGACTGCAAAGAGTTATCCCTCTAGTAACAGCATTCAGCGAAGTTGTCCGCCCCTTCCTCAAACATGGTCCGGCCGCCTCCCCAACGACCTGTACCTGGGGATCAGTCAACTGATATCAATCAAGGGACCAATGAACAAACTAATGAACAATTGTAATCATTATTTTTTTTCTTGAATATCAAACCGAAAGCTCGGGTCTTCTTACAAGGCATATTTGTCTGCTCAATCAGGTAAGAAATGTGAGACGTATTCTTAATTATTTTTATATTGTTTACATTCACCTCGCAGAAAAGAAAATAATGAAGCTTCATGAAACTGGATTTTGGAGTCAGCATCAAACTGCATTTAAATGGCTTTCACCGCTTAAACATACCCAAAGAAAGATGGAAAAAAAGAAAGAATCTTTTCAGCAGGAAATGCCAGTATGAAAGAAAAATGCATCTGACATTAATGCCCGACTGGCGCAGCCATGTTGTTTGTCATGTGACCGAGCAGTCACGAGCTCAGAGCACGAGAATCACTTTACAGAATAATTAGATTTTCGTCCTGTTGCAGGAAATGAGGAAAGATGGCGGCTACAGCTCGGTGACACAAAAACGAGGACGAGCCTGTGGACGGCTCACGTGTGCATGGATATCCGGACAGTTCTCATCCATTATTTTGAGTTATTGTCGCCAGAACGTGTCTAGCCAATCGATTTCCTGAAATCTCAGATACCATCAAGCATCAGAAAAAAGTGTTTAGACGGGCAGAAATGTTGTTGTAAAGGTCAGTCAGTGTCTACGATTTCTGAACAGCTGGGGCATCATGGGAGCAGCGAAGTAACCCTGGACATTGAAGAGTCTCGCCAAGGGGACATAACCGTTTTATTCTGTCGATGCGTCGATAACCTGGCTTCTTGTAGCGGTTATTCACACCAAGAAAGGGAAACAGGTTTCCTATTGAGGGAAATAGTTATTTTCTTTACCACGAGAACTTCTGTTCACGATGCATTGTTCTTCATTACACAGGCTGGCTATACTATCAAAAATATCAAAAAGCATAATTTTTTTAATGCTAATTATTGAACAAAATTCTATCAGAATTTAGAGAATTAAAATTCATGACAATGAAATAAAGATAAATAGAACGATTCGCAGAGCTAATATACAATAATTTTCACCAGTTTGAAGTCGTAGAAAATGTAAAGAAATGCTGTTACACTTTTTCTTGTTTTCTAGAATTATTCTACAAAGATGTCATTGTGCCTGAAGGTCCTGTCAGATACTTTTAAAAGGTGGGCTTAGTGGTAGTCACCAAACAAACTCAGTTCTTTCCATACAAATCTCACATCAGTTTACGAAATTAGTCTATAAGCATCGCCTTTGTGTTACAATTATGACAGACTAACGGTGTAAAAACTTAAATAATCAGATAAACAGAAGTACGGATATAAAGCTACATAAATAGAATATAAACATCGATATAAAATAAACTTGGGTTATAAAGATGAGCACATCACTAATAGCCTTAGGTATAGTTTATACACATAATCCAGTTAATCCACGGGAGTTTTGTCTTCAACAATAATAACTTGAACATAAATAATAAAAGATTTTAACATCATACATAATAAAAATTTACCATCTTTTCCACTTTAATGATGAAAAAAAAAACCTGTTAAACGACTTCTATAACATCTGTTGAAATCGTCTCATTGGAATCTACTGTCAGACTTGACAGTGACTTCTGCTAGTGTGTATGAGCAGACAGAGACACCTTGTGTGGCACAAGGGAGAAAAATCAGTTTCCACAATCAAGTCCCGTCACTCTTTACCGCATCTTTTGGTGCTGTGAGCGCCCTTTGATAGGTGATAGGTCACGGGTCACAGGTGTCAGGGTCACAATAGCCTACAGGTGTCGGGGTCACAGGTCAATAGCCTACAGGTGTCTAGCAAAGCTTTACTCCTCTCTACAGGGGCGGATCACTCTCTAGGCTTACTCAGCCATTTTCTCTCACGTGACGTATCGAAAATGTAAGTGGTTTAGGGTTGATCCAATCAAGGCAACTGAAGGTAGTCATTATGATTTATCATTCTCATGAAATATTTGTATGTATAACAACTAGAAGCAACAAAGCCCAAAGCGAGAAAATTGAATACAGATGTCAACTTTAAGTTACTGTACAGAACTGACAACTGCTTTGTCTTAAAGCTCCATCCCCCTAAAAAAATTTCGAATAATTGGATTGTGTTCATGAAGTTTCAAAATATAAACAAATAACTCAAAAATGTCTTGTTCGTGAATTATAAACCTTTAAACACAGAATTTTACCTGCTTGTTGGGAACAAAGTTAAAGCTTCATGAGAAGGCCTCAGCAGGACTGGTCGCATCTTCCCATGATACCCCGTTAGCGCTCATACATTTCAAAAAATTAATTCAAAAATTCCATATTTGGGTCTTTTGCAAAGCGACTTTGTGGTTAAAGGCTTCTATATTAAGATAACTTTGATTCAAGATGTCTTTCAAAAAGTAAAACTAAAGATTTGTATTAGTGTGACATAAACAATTATTCCCTGTTCGACATACAATCATAAGAACATGTCGGATGTCATCTGAAATATGATCTAGAAGAAAATTGTATTGTCACCTTGAAAAAGATTGTGATTTTCAAGCATTTATCTCAAAACAATGAATAAAACCACATTTGTCATTTGACTTTGTGACACATCCTTTCAGTGTTTGGTCATATTGTATAATACTATAATGGGATCGCCTAATACTGCATTATATGAACTTGTAAACCTATGTAAGCCAGAATTATGTATAGCGGCATTGCTGGTGGCAAAATGGACAACTCGGAAGTTGACTGCAATCTTGAAAATACTCATAACAACGATGAAATGCTTGGACAGAATCTTGCAATGAACAGCAAAGTGATGTGCAGACAGCAATGTCGGCCGGCAACCAAAAACCATATAAAAGGCAGTATTAAGATATGCTTGGAGGAACCGATGCCATTGCTGGTATTGTCGATCAGTTTGGTCACGAAACAGTCACATCCCACCACCTGTTCACACTCAGGCGAAGCCGTGTTGTCGGCATGGTTACCAGGTGGACGTAGAAGGCAGAGAAGACGCCATCGTGACTCGAGCGACGAAAGTAAGACTGTCCGCAGGCCGGCTGCTGTCACGTGACTAGGTGAGGACGTGCCAGTGTGCTACCTGCTCCCTCTGGTTGGCGACCATCTCGTTCCAGTGGTCCAGTTCTTTGCCTCGTGCGAACATGAAGGATCCGACGACGATCCTGCCGATGATTTTGTCTGTTGCAAGAAAAGAGGTGAAAAGAATAATTAATTAACGCACGAAATTTTTTTTCGGATCTTTAAAGATCCCTAGAAAAACCCAAGTATCTACCAGTACTGTTTCAGTTTGTTTTGAAATTAGTCTATAGGATGTATCTTATTTGTGTGTGTGCGCGCGCGCAAGCTTTTTGAAAAATCTTTTCTGTTTCATTGCATCTCAGTGGCGCCTTTTTCTTCCGCTTGGAGCCAACAGGAAGCACACATTCTCTTTAGTTCATTGCAAAAGTATTACTAAATGGGTGTGTGCGACTGCAAATTAGCTTTGCTTCGGGTGCCGACGACATAATTCTTGCTAAACTGCTTGGAGAAGTGGAAACAACAATGTTTGCGCATCTGTAAATCGGATCGCAAGTTGTTCGCAATGAATTCTCTCCCTTTTCTGTCACGTGCATGTACAAACAGCGCCGCCGCGTATATCTGTTTACACAGGGTGTGCAACAAGGGAGGGTAGTTCTTGTCGTCGGAAGTCCACACCTTAAAATATTCGATCTGTTATGAGCAAGCTTCTCACCTACATGTCAGGTAAACACATGAAAGCATGGTGGCACTGGCAATATATTTATGATCTTCTGTGTGGATGGGTGTATGTTTACATGTGTTTGTCGTTCTGTATTATTGTGTTTATGTGTGCATCTGTATGTGTGTGTGTCCATGTTCACATGCTTGTGTTACAGAGCTGATATAGTCTTAGTTGCTGGCTCGGGGTCAAACACCAATTCTAATATTGCGTCCATGTCTTCGTCTCAGGTAGCAAGGAAGATGCAACAATCTTACCACCGACATCTTAGGGAGAGAACTGCAACAACTACAACCTACGAGACTCACAAAGCTAACAACATCTCTTCATATCAATGTACCACCACTGTATCTGTAGTTAGTTGCTAGAATATTGAGAGAACTCACAGAAAGAAGCAAATTTTGAAGATTTTTACACTGGAAGTGATGTTCCAGGTACACCAGGAATTATAAGGATGTATTTTAATTACAGTGGAATTTTTACTAGAGAGAGAGAGAGAGCTCGTAATTAAATGGCAAATGGTGAAGAGGGAGGATCTCAAGCTCCTCCCAACCAGCAAGACAGACACGAGGATGCCCCAGGACGCCTCTTCAAACGCTGACAAGTGTCAAGAAGGATTTGAGGAAAGAAAAAATCCAATAATTTGTTAGTCTATTAATCATGTCAAGGTTAAATATACTTTGCCGTCTGTAAGTATAAATCAAGAGGTTTAATAAAAATTACGAAAAAAAAAATGTTTGAAATCTTCTTATGATGTTTATTTTCCGGGATGAAGCAGTGCAACATCATTCTGAAAATAGCGACATGGGAATCTGTGAGGCTTGTCTTGAAATGTGGAGAAAATAGCGAGGTGCATCTAGACAGTGTGTAGACAGTGTGGACAATGTAGACAGTACGAGCAAATGTCAAACTACAAGAGTGACAGCGAAGGAATAAAATAATGGAGTAGAGACGAACGAAAGCTAGCAAATAAAGAAAGAAGGGAACGGAGATTAGGCAAAGAAAAATCAGCAGAATTGAAGAAATAGAAGTCGGTTTCTGACGAAAGCAAGGTCCACTATCGAAGAAGCAGCAAGGCAGGTTTTATTTGCACAGAGAGAGAGAGAGAAAAAGAAAGAAAGAAAGAGGAATTTGAACTGTAGGGTGGACGGACGTACGGACACACAGGACACAGAAGAGTGTAAGGGGGTTCTTGTCCTCCTACCCACCCTTGTGTCCACTGACGTATTGCATGGCGGACACGCTGATGCTGGCGGTGTCGATGCTGGCCAGGGGCAGCTTGAAGGTGAAGGACTCATTGAAGGTGGGGCAGGCGGTCTTCTTCGCCACCTCCGACTTCTTCGTCTTCACCACCTTGTTCTGGATCATCAAGCACACCTTCACGTAGGAATCCACTGAAAGCAGAGAGAGGCAGAAAAGGTTTTTGTACATCCATTTTTTTCATTGTTCTCGTCATTTTCGTCAGCGAATGACAAATGACAAATCTTTATTGAATATTGTAATAGCTAAATAATAGCTAATAGCTAAATCTATGTTTTTCTGACTAAGCAAAGCTCAGCGCGAGATACTATTTCCACAAATTTGCTTGAACACTTCCCTTCCGGTCTCGAAACACAGACCTACAGACATCACCATGTACAGAAAGAAGTCAACAACACCGATGGTCATGGTCGCAAATTTAGTTAATGAGTTAATGAGCCCACTAGGAACGCATATTAATTAGGGGCATCTGTATACACACGTGACGTCACGCTTGGACCACATTTGGTGCGGGGTGAAGAGCTACACACATTTCCCATAAAATACCCGCTTTGAAGAAATAACGCCTTGCGAACTAAATAATGTAAAAAGTAAATATTTTCCTGAAGGACATGGCAAACAAAAACAGTTTTCGTTTGAGTTGTTTACACTCTCGTGTGATATCACGAGGTCAGTGTCATCAGATTCTAGTCTCGCCTTGAGAATAGTTTGAAATGGAGCTGCTAATTCTCTGACGGCCGATCAAGCAGCAGGTTTCTAATGATGATAATTGATTTTTTCTAACTTTCCCTTGAACACCAGAATAGTGAGATCCGTAGGGAAATTCAGATTTCAGCTTTGTTTTGTTGTGTTTTATCCAGTATTAACAGCGCATGCAAATGAGAGGTTTGCTCGTGTGTACGTGCGCGCGTTTGTGTAGGTTTGAAGAAAAAGAGGCCGGGTAGAGGAAGACAGGATGTCAAGAGAAGATAAGTGAACTGAAGAGAGAAAGAATAAAAGCGTTCTTCAGTAAGCAAAAATATGACAGAAAGACAAAGAAAAGAGAAACAGTCAGTCGTCTATTGACCGGCAACTGTCGTTGGGGAATCACATGTATTGAACTATGAGAATAACAAAGGAACAAAAAATTAAAGTATCGGAATAAAACCCACGACGATCAGCAGTGTGTGAACGAGTGTCACATTCAAACTACATTCCCCGAGACTCGATCTGAAGCAGGACACTGCCATCCACAATGCAGAAGTGATATGATACCACTGCGCTACCGGGACATCCCATCAGCGATGGAGAGTGAGAACGAGAGGAGGCAGGGATACACGAACAGAGGGAGGGGGAACAGTTGGGGTGGTGATGGTGATGGTGGTGGTGCTGCCGGTGGTGGTGGTGGTGGTGGTGGTGGTGGTGCTGATGGTGGTGGTGGTGGTGGTGGAGAGGAGAGGCAGGAGGGACAGGGGGAACGATTTGCATTGCTGCGCTCGTCAATATCGGCCTGTGAAGAAGCATGCGATGTCCGGGTAGTAAAGCTCCCTCCATGTATATTAATGATGGCTGCACTGGCATCATACTCGTCGTGTACTGACTGACATGCTAAGGAATTAGCTTTCACGTGCTGGTCGGCGACTACAACAACTCCATCCACGGCGCACGCATCTCCATCACTACGGTGTTAATCGCCATTTATTTACACATGACATCACATCTGACGGCAACCTGCAGTTATTGTTATTGTTTTTGTTTTATCTGGATAATGATTAGGCAATAAATGTTAAATGAATAAATGATCAACGAGAATCTGTTTGTACATCTCCTTCGCTCTCTTATTGTTCCTATATCTTGGTCTTGTCTTGTTTTTGTTATTTTTGTTCTTGTTTGTATGTGGTGTTCTTGCTATTGTTTATTTGTTGGGTTTTGTTGTTTTTATGGCATGTTTTTATTTTTATTCTTATGTAATGTTCTTGTTTTGTTGTTGTTTGTATTCTTATGTCTTGTTTTTGATGTTTGTTTTTATTGTTTTTGTATTGTGTTCTTTTTGATTTTATTGTTAAATTTGTTTGTTCTTGTGTCTTGTTATTTTTTGTTTTTTTTTATTCTTTATTCTTTTCTTAATATCTAATCAACACTACCAATATTATTTTAGCAAACTTTGTTTAGATTCCTCAGTTTCTTTCATTTTAAAGAAACAAATAACAAAATCGTTCAATCTCTGTGGTCCTCCTTACAAACGTACTCAACGTTTAGCGACAGACCACTCACTCGCCAGAGAAGACCTCTCGGTATTGATTGGCCGACTGACAAAGATGGCGGGATCGATTCTACTCCATTACTCATCCCCAGAAACACAAGTGCTTTGCTCATTTATTCCAAAATTCCACAGTCGTTATTTACACGTTTAAGGAAACACAAAACGGTCTGTCTTTGTCACATAATGTGAAACTCCATCCTCCTTTTGCCTAAAACTAATTTGCCGATTAAACATCATATCACGGTCATACAGAAATACCAGGTCTGGTCCAGCCATCAGGACCGGCCGGCCAGACGCCAAGAAGTGTTTAACGGCGGGAAGTGGTGTTCACATCAGGGGACTGTGGACACGTACACAGACCAGCAATTTTCCTCTCGGCAAGGCTCCAACACCGGAAGACGAGGGACGCAGGGCGATGGCGGCCGCCACATGAAACAATTCGGGCTTTGATCACACACGTACAAATCAAATTTACATCGCCGGCTCCATCTGATATGCCAACACACAACAGTTGCTGTTGCTTGCAGCTGCGCAGACGAGAGACGATATCAGAGCTGATAGAGTGTGTCGGGGGCCGACCCTTTCTGGTCACGTGACTTGTAAATATTAGACAGTCGTGGTTAATGAGTTCGAGGACTGGGCTTGGGGCAGAAACCAGGTGGAAAGGCAAAAAAAGGAAACATTTGTGAGAGGTTTTCCTTATTGTGAAACAAATATTAATATGTAAAAGTTATGTATTGTCCCAACCCACCCTCCTATTTGAGAATGATGAAGAAGTGTGTGTGCTTGCATTAATTACATGCGTGTGTGTGTGTGTGTGGGCTCGTTGTGTTTATCATCTCTGGTGTACATATGACTGAAATAAAAATAAACAATAAATAATGATAAATGATAATAATAATTAATCATCATCATCATCATATAACCGGGCCCCGAGGCTTGTCCTAGTCTTACTAGGCTTTAAAAAGTACACTGCTGACGTCACTTTCTTTAACAGCCTCCGGGAAGTAGTACTACATTGCATCAGAAAATAATGCAATAAACCTTTTACAGAGCAATTTACAGTTAGCGAATAAAGACGATCAAAAAACTTTAGCCGGGACCTAGTGATACCTTTAAACATCCTTCACACCGGTGGTATGTTAATCTACAGCTGCAATCATTTATTCATCTTTCGTGTTCATAAATACAAATAAGGCCAAGAAGAATAAAAGAGAATATAGGGGAGGGACTTAACATGTTGGACCAACACATTCCAACTCCAGGAACGTCAGACGCTTCGTCAAGCTCAAGGTGGTTGGAATTGCTCTTCTCGCCATCCCATTCATTTTCTAGCTTCGCCCTCGCTGGCAGCGCCAGTCATTTCCTGCTCCTTGCACAAGTCTGTTTGCGCCGGCCATTTGTCGGCCGTTCATCATGGTCAGCAGAAGAGAGGAGGTCGAAGTCACGTGATTGCTAAAGGCCTCTGCTCCAATGCAGTCACGTGTCTCAGGCCGTGCCCACAATTTCCTCGTGTTGACGCAACGCCAAGTGTGAATTTCGCTAATGTATGTTTGTTGTCTCGCTCTGTGTCCCCATCTATTCATTTTCTTCCAAATCCGTAGTCACTGACCAGGGTTCGTGTTCGCGAAGCACGGTTACCCCCTTGTGGGTCAAGGTTCCTAGGGAGGTCAATTCGAAGAGATGCTACACAGCAAGCAATAGAAATATTCTTAGCCTATACCCAGAGGACCACCTACGGTTGGTACCAACTATTCTGATCCTCATGTGGACTCACCACTGATAGACTAGTAGTAACCTCCACCTCATGAGTCCATGAGGACTTTGCCGACCAGGTACAGGACCTATGACAGTTCTGAATGCATCCTTTAGCCCCATACATGGAGACAGATGCTGCTCGCGTGGTGATCCATGGCATCCCTGACTTCCTGTCCCCAGCCTGACTGTGCCTGGGGCCGAGGCCAGCCATTGCCCGCCACTAGCATATTAGCATTTAGATGAAAGACAGGACACCTACAGATGAAAAGTGGCTCAGTACTCACTGGCCAGAGCTTCATTTCTGTGGCAAGGACTCGGCCTCGACAAAAACCTCGTTACACGAGCCTCGAACTTAAAGCCCTTCCGCTCCACGCCAACAACCGAGAGGATTTCCATTCGTTTAGCACCGCATGTCTTGTGTGGTAGTTATCTCAGGCTTTCTCTCTACGCATGCGCCACCACCCCCATCACCACCACTACCCCAACTACCATCACCTGAGCAAAAGTATCCCATGTTGTAGAGGCCTTAGACCATTAATTAAACTGCAAGTGTTTGACTCACTGAGCAGGAGACAATACTCCTCCTCTCCTCGTTTATGACATTTTGTTTTCAGTGACAGTCCAGTGGTGGGTGGATAGCGGGAAGCTTTCTAGAGACTGACCTTTGAACCAGGGCCATTGGCTTCCAAATCAAGCGTGTTGATCACAAGGCTACGGAACCGCTCCTTATTATTATTAGTGTGCTTCTAATTAATTTTAATTTCCTTTGCATGAAGTGATTTCATTCTACATACACACTACTGTGCTCTCTATCTCTTTTATCATCATCCTCATCCTCATCCTCATCATCCTCCTCCTCCTCCTCATCATCATCATCTCCTGTAGGACTCATAATTACCTGCAAACCGACATCACCAACCATAACTCTCATCACATATCTCTAACCCTGGAGGTAAGCAATTTCCCGGCAGTTGCTCTCGGGCACGTTGGGGTGTGGGTGGTGTGGGTAGGGATCACTGTCGCGCCTGCACGTGATAAAACTCCAGCAACTCGTGATTCAGAGAAGACGAGAGACATCCGATGTCCTCTTAGATGGCGCCACAGGAACCAAACAACAGACAACTCGTGTCTACAGACATGCCCCGCCATCCAGGCCTGTACCTACTGAACCACAGGCTCTATCCCACGTTTGTACCCGTATTCTGGGACGTCTTGGCAAGAACTAATGCGAAGAATATGAGAGGAAAGTATATATTTATATATCATAAACATATGTAAGACAGAGAGAGAGAGTCGCATCGTTGTATACTCGCCGATTCAATAAAATCATTAAAATAATTAAATTTCTAGCCTAAAGAAAATGCTTGTGATTTTTTGGCAAGGAATCCCGTGTGGTTATCACAACAGTCTAATAGCTGTCTGTAAATAAGTTGTTATCGACTGTGATTAGTGTTGAATATGATCATCAGCATCGCTCATTGCAACAACAATCTTCACGACAATATTTACTCTGTTTGTATTCACAGACAGTCAAATATTTGCTAAAGCTAAAACTTATATTATGATGAACTAACTGTTCTCTTACGGTTGTTTCTACATCTTTTTCTGTGCCCTGGTGTTCTGTCATACCTTGGCACAGAAACTCGCTGGCATTCTTTATCTTTCTTCTTTTTCTAATTTCCGGGTTGATTTAGTGAAAGTCGAAAAACCATTGAAATCGTGAAAACATCATGAATATTTGATGCAGGAAAGGCTGCATAAAAATGTCTACAGAGCAGAAAAAGAAAAGGTGGTATTCGCTCTTTTTATCTTGTTGACCTCAAGAACTCTGCAGAAGGGGAGAGAGAACATAATATATATATAGAGAGAGAGCGAGTGAGAGAGAGAGAGAAGAAGAAGGAGGAAAACAGATAAGAACAGTTACATCCTAAAATGCTAGAAGATCAATTAGCAGCAAAACTGAAACGATCGTTTTCTCTCTATGATAGCAGTATAATGACAAGTTCTTACAATCAGAAAAATTTAGTTCTATGCGGACTGCGATGAAGCTGGCAGAAAGGTTTTGAACCCGAGACATTTAAGATGCTCTTTTCGGTAAGCACAGTTTCTTCTGACAGCTGACCTTTATTAGTTCCTAACTAAAAATCTATGAGAACTATTTGATGACAAATGAGCCATCAGTTATCAGGATGTATAAAGGGGAAAGTTCATCAGAACCATAAAAGCATCCGAAGTGAAAGCAAATGATTTCGGAAAAAAACCTTCTCGTCAATATAAAACCAAAACTCTTTATTTTATTTCCACAGACTAAACGCTTGAAGAAAGTAAAATGGCTGAAGACTGTAAAAAACGAAGAATGACTTCAAACTTCTGACAGTGGAGGTCAGCTGAAAGAAATGCCAACCTCATCCAGTAATGTATGAGTGAAAGAAGACCTCGTGCCATAGAAGTAAGGGAGTAAATCCAAGATTGACTGCAGGTAAAGGGGAGGTAATTTTCCTTCAGCAAAAAACCTTTGCAATTGGGTGCACACTGTCAAAAAAAGTAACTATGGCAACTTATTACTTGACGATAATCGAACGAGGACAATCAAACATTTGGGAGAATAACCTGGATCGAGGACCGAAAAGGTACAGGAGTTATCAGGACAGAAAAAGGTCTTCTTAAAATATCAAATAATATCATGAACTAATGTCTGACCAAGTCTGGCAAAGCTTTTGTGAAATGGATTTATAAAGACGATGTGAAAGCTGGTCATACAGTGTTAAGCGCCTTCCTGTGATCTTTCTTACTCTTTCTTAATCAGCGAACTCTTTCTCTCTCTCGAGTCCTGTGACATAAGGACAAGTTCATCACAAAGCGCACGTGCTAGCGAGGTCGAATCCAGAGGACAGCGATGCCAGAAGGAATAGATAAAGTGACCGACCCATCACATGTTCTTGTCGACACACTCAGGCGTGTCCATCTGCTTATTAACTTCAGGGAGTGAACGGGAAGGGTGAATTTGGGACAGGGTGTCAGTCATCAACACTTGATGTCTAAAGCAACTTCTACGATGCGCGAGCAGATGTTTGCAGGAGGTAATGTTAGACTCAACCATTAGCCACACAACGGCCACAGAGTGGAGGAGTAGACAGTTGCTAGGACTATCCAGAGACGATGTCTTCGTGTTGTGAAATTAGTTTGTTGACATGCTGTCTATGTCTTTTGTCTTTGTTGTCTTCATGGCGGCGATTTTTCAGCATCAATCCCTCCTCCGTCACTTCTGTTTTGGAAGACCAACAGAGCAGAGATTTACTGTTTGAATATGTTTGTCCTCTGTCAACTTGATTTACCTACTCTTCTATTTAAAACCCATACGTGCTACGTGACACCATTCTGATACAATAAATGTTTTTCTCTCTACCTCCAAGAGGCGTTGAAATTTTCAAATATTCCTGTCGTGTTTGATGTAAGAGCATCAAATATAACAATCTGATCTTAATAAAGTTCCTTCCTTTAGGCTCCAGCGTCCTGCAAACAACAGCTAAAGAGATTTTGTTAAAAAAAAGCGAATGAAGGAAATCAAGAGGAAGGGGAGTAACCTCCCCTTAACGCAGGTGTTTGGACAGTGCTTAGAGCTTAGGGGATCTACCACAGAGAGGGTGTAAAGGTCAGACAAATACGAACGTCTATATCTTGGCCCTCGTCGGAGCAGAGCGCCATCTATAGTCCCTTAAGCACGCGATCCAGTTTCGTGGACAACTGCGGCCAAGGGAAAGAGGACAGACGATATCCGGCAATCAGAACATTGAATGTCCGACAGACGATTGCCGAGAACTGATGCTGGAAGTAAAGGCCTGGGCACACGAAATGCAGTCAGTGTAGACAGTGTAGACAGTGTAGACATGTAGACAGTGTAGACAGTGTAGACTATGTAGACAGTCCTAAGTGGGACTTTAACAGACGTATCTGTGTTGCTGTTTATACCCGAGAACACACACACTTCCTTGTCTCATTCCTACGACAGCAAAACCACTCAGAAGCGCCACAAGCAATTATTATTACACCAGGAACACCTGCCGATCAATTCATCTGCAGATCGCTGATTTCAGAAATATTTCCGGAATCATTTTAAACCTTCTTTGTACAATATTAATTTGTCTTGTAAGACAAAGATTGTTTCCAATTTTAAACAAATCTCGTTACATTGCTGGTGTTTTTACTTACTCAAGCTCTGTTTGTTAACTTATAACTTTTCCTTGCCTACTTTTTTCTCTACAAAGGCAATTAATTATTTTATCTCAGTACATGCATGCATTTCTGATGACATATAATCAATGAAATTCTTTCACATGTCTGCGTCAGGAGAAGGAAAGTCCCAGAGAGTTGGACAAAGCCTTTGATATTTAATTTCTGTTTCTATTTGGGGATTGGCGGACACAAGCAGGTTTCATCCAAACTAATGTTTTGAAAAATAAATACGCAAACAAGTCCTCACCTTCAAAAACCTTTGCAGAAATAACAAGTTGCTTGAAACAGGGTCTTTAACTCTACCTCAGAGACCTTTGAAATATCGCTTGTTCCAAGGGTAAATACATCTGTAGACGCAACTGCCCTTCTCGCTAACTGTCAGTTGTGCTTTTTGACAAAGCGGTCAGGTTACTGAACACATTTAAAAATATTTCTAGGGCATTGACGCACGTTGTCGCTGTGCTCAATATTCTTTAGAACCTTTGGTTTCAATAGCAACCCTTGTCCTTTAATGTGAAGAGGAAGAACGTGCTGATTACGTGTCTGTCACTTACCGAACACTCGGCACGTCAGACTCATTCTTCTTTACACCATGGTTTGGGTATGTCAACAGATTAAAGGCCTACTGTGAATAGGTAAAGGACTGTTGCAAACATAGACATCATTACTAGATACAATTACGGATACAATACTCATAAACAAAAATAGGTCAAGAACACATGATTGTATAAAGACATGACATGTACAGCCTCGGTGTGGGACGCTTTTTCATAATGTAATGAAAAGGTTGGACATTACAGGGAGTACTTTGTAATGTAGTGAACACACACAGCATTGACAAAAAAAAAATCAAAACAAAAACCAAACAAACAAGGGTTTACATAACATACGGTTTCCTGCTGTCTGGATGCTTTTGAGGAACTTTCCTTCAAAGACACCAACGGTGAGTCTCTCCAGGTGGTTGTTGTAGCAAAGGGACACCAGCAGCTCACCGTTGTTGGTTGTTGACTGAAACCATAAAGCATCATCACTTTTTTGTTTCAAGAACGAGTATGTTTTATTAGGAATTCAAATACTTCACACATATTGTCAGCCACGTCCATGATGGGTGCTCATTAATGCCCGCCTACCCATTGTGTGTTTGTGTGTGAGAATAGACGAGAGGAAGCGAGCTAGGTGTTACTCTGAGTTACGCACATTACTGTGTTACAGTTTTGTGTGATGTTCGTCATCATCAACTCATATTAGACACGGGCACATTACTAGCATTACCAGAGTCCAAATGATGTTATGGTTTCTCTAGGTTCATCGAGTTTGGTGTCCATACAGGTTGTGACAGCCTGACACGCACATTTCTTTCTAAAACCTCCGGGAGCTCGTTTTCTATTGGTCAGTTGGCTCATGCCCGTTTTTCCACCTTAGAGTCTCGTCTAACACAATTTCTTTTGGCTGCAATTAGACCTTGGAAACTTGTCCATCACTACCTCTTGTGAAGAACACAAGCTCAACCCTTGTTAGCCTAGGATGAGTACTGACGAGTATACGACACTCCAATACATACACCCGGGCAGGATGCCGCATGTTCACACACAGACCAACAAACCTGCTTCCCTAGGGTGTCGTCAGCAGCGTGTGAACACCTCTCTGCTCTTTAGATTGTCATGTAGCTGAGGGTAAAGTTTTTGCGAACCTCGGCCATATACAACTACATCACCCAGTGTACACTAGGGAGGTTACAATTTCATCACTATCGCTCAAACTCTCATCCTCTCTCGGGATAGACAAAAAGAATAGATAGAATAGATAAATTGAGCAGTTTAGTTCAAGCCCTTGGTCGTAGTTAGAGGGGTTAGGTGAGGTAGAACACGAGACATGAAGCAGTTGGTGTGGTTCTCTCTCATGGTCTGTCCTCTCTCCGAGAGGTGTATCCTGAAATATCCACGAGTTAATATGATTTTAGAGCAAATGTTGTGTATTGCTTGCCATTTTCTTTGCCTTCTTCCAGTCTACCCGGGCTTGTTTGTAAGGCTGCTGGAAAATAACATGACTAGACGATGACAATAGTTTGTGGTTGACACTCAGCCAACCCTCCACCCCAGGTACCCGGATGGCCAAAAGGTTAAGGACAAAATACTAAGCAATGAGAGGGTCAGCAACTGTGGGTACCTCGGACACTTCTCGTTCCAAATCTCGCCAGATGACGAGACGCTCGTTGCTCTCACAGGCGTGGTCTCGCAGCGGGTACAGCGCGTGGCCGATGACGTTGTGTCGTTTGTGTCTGTCGACGTCAAACACCGTCAGCTTCAGGATGCGGTCCTCGATGGCTCTGTGGGAAACCTGACCAAACAAGCATTTGTATGTTTGTGAGTCTGTAGTCTGTAGTGTCTGTAATTACACACTTTTATTATGACAATTTTTTCTGGTAAACCAAAAGTCATCCAATAATTTCTGCGGGTTAATTCACAAGGAGATTTATAACTGTTTGGTGGGAAGAGAAACTTACAAACATTACACTTACTCAAACTTAGAGCTAACTTACCTGGAAAACATAACTCTCTTCAAACTTGGGGTTGCATGTTTTCTTTCGAAATTTCGACTGCAAGTATCTTCTTTCGTCGGGCATTAGATATATTCTGGAAGAAGGTTACAATGAAAGGTTAGTCAAGACTTTTGTTACCATAGAAGTAAATCACAAACACAAGAAATAATTATACAAAACATGAAAACTTGTCGGTCTCTACATCGTCATTAGGAAGAACAAACTGTTTATAACTCATTACAAGGAGAAAAACAAAACCCTCGAAAAATCGAAGGTGTGGCTATCGAGTATTTATGTTTTGCACAAATAAGAAAAAAGGCAGACAATCACGACATGCGTGCTGGAGTCTGTCTTCCGGAAATGAGAAATGGGGTGGGGGCAGGGGGCGGTGGGTAAGAAGAGACTAGGTGCTCATGAAACTGTTGATGCTGGAATGTTTTTTTTTCTGTTGTGGTTATTTGTCCTGGTGATGCTGGACAATCCGCGATCTCATTGACATATAGCCAGAATGATTCGCTGCTTGTTTGTCGATTAGTTAATCAAAATGCACAGCTAACGTACACAATAGTTGTTGGTTTTTTACCACAGTCAGATAATTTCAATGTGGTGTTGTTGTGGTTATTTAATGGCCTTACAACATTGTTGTAACAATTTCTTTTTAGCCTGGTGATCCAGGATGTACGTTAAACAGAACAGATGGAAACAAGAACTGTTAAAAAAAATTCTGCAAACAGAACATTCACGGGTTTTGAACTTTAAATAAACAACTTTTGGAAGACTAAAATGTTGAGTTATGAAGATGGTCATCATGTATGTCAGTCTTATAGAAGGATGTTACTTGTTGGAATCAGCTTGTAAATTAATAATAAAAGCAACGGAGAAATTATAGAAATTATTTTAATTTTCACGTTTAAAGACCAAAAGATTAAGTTTTCATAGAAGGAATTAAATATTCAAATCTTAATGTTTACAAAGAGTGAAGGAGATATTGTGCTTCGTGCTGGTGTTCGGCAGTCGAGTGCCATGTTGTGTTCTCTAGTATCGGAGGCTTTAATCTCAGGAAAATCCTCCCCTTCCCCTTCCCCCTCCCTAGCATCTGCGGTCAGCGGTACGAAGCCAGTCAACATCCCCGACCCCTTGCAGGGTGAGACTACTCTCCGCATTAGTGTCGTATCCCAGCTCACGTGCAACCATATCCGTCCCCAGATGGCAGCACTGCAGGCGACATCCATCAACGTTCGAAGAACAAGAGCGCCCTCACGCGGCGAAGTTTAGCAAGAGCACAAAAACATGATTCCAATCAGAACCCAAATCAAAAACAGGGGAGGAAGGGGAGTAAAGTATGGCTTCGGGAAGACGATGAGGCGGGTGGGGACGTTGGTGTCCGTCTGCTGGGTTGGCTGGCTACCCTGATCACCTGCTGTGGTAGGTCGAGTTTGGTGGACAGAATACCTACACGTCACCTCGTTACAGATTTACCATTGGTTTGGTGCTTGTTTGACTGAAAACAAAATTGTTTATAAATGATGTAGAATGGAGGTTGTCCGACTAAAAATCATCTATAAAAATATTTGCAGAATGTTTGCTCACAAACACTCTCGGGAGCAGCTTGCAGGACCTTGCCTGATCGTGAGTCCTGCTGACATTCATTGGCAAAATGCGAAAATAGTTTGAATTCTTTGTGCTCGCAGGTAATTTCTCGTTCAAACAACTTACAACTAATCGTTCACCATTTGTTTGCCCAAGCCATTCTGAGTCCCCACATGGAATACTAAAGAGACTCGTATCCTGAATGGAGGAAAGAAAGCTGTTCATTAACCTGAAAATGTTCTGCTCACAATACAGCGCTAACAATGAGATTCATTAACGTGTGAGTTGCTATGGTCGGGTGGTTAAAATGGTAAATTTACTAAATGAACATGGGGTAAATGTAACAGAGCACACAACTGAAAACAAAGTGACCCACCCTCACAAAGTCCGATGTTTATAACCACCACTACTCCTTGAAAACAGCAGCAGCTGTTGTTTCTAAGCTGATTACCCAAAGAAGGGTCTAAATGTTTTCAAATGATTGGTGATGCAACACAGAGGTTGTTTTTCTTTTGGCTAAAACTCACTAAATCTAGCTTAAATAAAAATGTTGACAGCAGATCCAACTGTTTACACACGAATACACTGGGGACCTCAACTGATAGTCAATAGTAAAGTTTTGTTTACTTTCCTTCGCAAAATGCGAAAATAGTTTCAATTCTTTATGATTGAAGGTAATTTCTAGTAACAATTAAGGGTAACAAAGTCATTGATGATAATGACGATGAGGATGAGGAGGAGGATGATGAAGATGACGACGACGACGACGACGACGACGATGATGAGTGCACTGCACCTGAGCCTAATGTTATGTTGAAAAATATAGTCAGGTGATCAACAACCGTGTATCGTTCGGCCACCAACTGTATTTCTTTTCCGTTTGGTTGTCACTGAACTCAACTCCCGGCATGCCTGGCTAGCGGCCATGTTGTCGATCAATGGAGGTAGGAGTTAGCAGATACTTGACACTGGTTTATGGCTGAGCAGACGATGCTTCGCTGCTTTTTGTTAAGCGTGGCTGAGCTCACGACGTTTGAATCAGATCCCAAACAGCTCGAGGAGTGAGCGGCCCTCAGCATCACGTGACGCTCGGTGGAAACATGTTTGTCTGTCAAGGTCACTGTCGGCAGCCTCGTTCTTACTCTGATGGATATTTTGGTTCATCATAGTGGAAGAGCAGACCAAGAGGTAAGACTTAAAGAAGTCCAGACCTTGGCAACGGTTATCTTTGAGGTCAACGCTATTCTTATATAATTATATGAATGTGAGCATTGCTAATAATTTCTAATTTAAATATCCAAATACGCTATAAGTGTTTCTTTTTGTGTACATATATATATCAATGTTAAGCTGAAACAAGTCGTCTATAATAACTCTCAAATGTTCAATAAGTAAAAAAGAACAAAAGAAAAACAAGAAAAGATAGAAACAAAAGAAAAAGAAACAGAGTGAAAAAAGGGACTCTATTTTTGAAAAAAAAAAAACTCTCAAATAAGTAAAAAAGAACAAAAAAACCCTAAAACAAAACAAAGAAAGAAACTAAGAGCAAAAGAAGAAAAAGAACTAGACTTAAAAAAAAGGGAAAGAAACAGAACAAAAGAAATAGTGAAATGACGAGAGAGACAACGAACACAGAGGCAGAAAGAAAGATCTTAAGTGAAAATAATTATGTTGTTCCTTAGGAAATACATTAGGTTTCTCCTTTCTACCTACACCCAGGCAACAGACAAGCAAGAAAGGAGCAGACGATGAGCAGAAGGCAAGCATTAGACATCAGGGTACCTGACAAAAGGGTCACATCCATTGTCGCTACCCAGAGCTCGACTCGGCAGGTTCTTGGCTTTGATGAGAGTGACGAGAAGTTTCTCTGTTTCCAGCTCGTACTCCACAGCGAACCAGATGCGACCCAGATGGTCCCTGGGAATGTCGTAGTCATCGTCTTCATCCGCGATTTTGTACAGACTGGGGTCGATGGAGCCGAGAGCGTAGGCACCTGCAACAAGTGTTCACTTTGCTTAGCACCTTCCACACTTTCTTTAACTCGTTTCTAATATTTTCTTGCTTAATATCTAAGAGTCATAACCTGGTAAGTAATTAATAAACATAAGCATTTACCAGTCTGCAGTACATTCACTACCCAACTCACTTCTAACGACTTATGGAATACCTATCCCGAGTGTCGGGTATCCTGGTCATGACGTCATCTCCGTCCCTACTGTCACCTCTAGCTACCTCCTCTGACTGTAGTAATGATATTTATGAAGACAGAAGCGACTCTCACAAGGGACTAGTCCCAAGTTCCTAAATATACCAACATTTCCTGTACTGATATAAGAAAAAACAAAAACAATTTGATCGCTGGGATTTTTTGTCCCCGTAAAGAGATGTTTTCTGTCAGGAACCGCCAAACACAATCAGCAAACTCGCCGAGTGAAAGAAAACAGCGCCCTCTTGCTTTCAAGCAACTGAACCTTAAGGGAGCTCTTCATATGTAATGGTTCTGTGGCAAGAAACAACAATTTAATAAAAGGCGTAAATAAAATCTGCATGTGGAACAAATTGTCTTCTGCCCTCCTCCCACTTGGGAATTTTAGTTTTGTTTGGATTCATTGTCAGTGTGAAAGGGTACAAGGTAAGTTAGCCACTAGTTCAGAAAAAATGTTGAAGATAATAATATTCCTTGCTAAACTAAGCATCAGTTTCTGATTCTTTTCATCTTTTAAAGAAATTGTCACGTTATTCTTAATTCAACAAAGCTGGTTTAAATCGAGAGAAATAACATTATTTTCTTCTATGTTTTCTGTGATGCAGACTGAGTTAAAATAATGTTTAATTTTAGAATGATGGTCTAGTTAGGGGTGGGGAGAGAAC
Organism: Pomacea maculata; assembly: GCA_004794325.1. Lineage (NCBI taxonomy): Eukaryota > Metazoa > Mollusca > Gastropoda > Architaenioglossa > Ampullariidae > Pomacea > Pomacea maculata. The sequence goes on from SRHC01003136.1 coordinate 34,992, forward strand.
AAGAAGGTCGAGTGAGCATTGAATACAAATCTTTAAAATGTATCATTGAGACTAATTACTTGCTGATCGCAAAAGCCTGTGTGTGTGTGTCCCTTACTGGACAATAGTGGCGGCCATTTTGGAATCATACCGTTGACGGAAGTCTTCAAAGAATCGCAGTGTTTGAGTGTGATTTGTAGTCCCCCTGAGCTCCGTTTGATTGTCCTTCGAGATTCCTGGCCCTGGCTGCTCTGTGAATGCCAAATGCTCCAGATTCCTACTCCGGTCCCTTGCCACTGGTACAACTCCCTCCACCATATCGATCCTTGAAGACAGGAAGGTGGGATGAGGATGGAGGGGAGTGTATTCCTTCTTTTTTTTTTAACGTTTGGCGTCAGCGGAGGGTAGACGGCGGGGCGGACCCACAAACGCGCGCCAGACCCCACTTTTGCCGGTGATTAATGATCATTGGATGGTAACTGGGACTAGGAGGACCCTCTGCTTGCAAAACCTCTAATCGAGAAGCGGAGTGAGTAGTTTTTGTCCCCTTTCCTCCAATCAGCGATATTTGCGAATTATTCTGCGCGGCGCTGTGACTTTTCTTGTGAATCATTCATTTCGTTTTGACAAGGATCGATTGGAGAGCAAAGTTGGAGTTTATACATCGAACAGTACTTGTTCCTTGCTTCATTAGCTTGTTGCCGGCATTTTGTCATTTCCTTGGGTCATCCAGCCCCCAACAACATACCCACCTACCTACCCACCACATTCCCTTATTCCTGCATCGCGTGTAGAAGTGCACATGCACTCGTACTCAGTCCAATGACAATTGCGTGAGTGAATGACAAAATGAAAGAGAGATTAGAATGAGAAAAACAAATGAAGATTAAAGGTGAATACGCATAACACTCATGTCGGGCTGAGCTCTGGGTTTAGAAAACATTTGTTGTTTGTTTGTTTGGACTGGGTAACGAGTACAAAACGAACAAAATGAATAGGCAGACCTATTGCCCTCCCCTTCCTCTCTCTCTCACACCCTCCCCTACTCTCTCTTTCTCTTTCGTTCAAGGTAAAAAACAAACGTCATCTCGATTCTCGTCCTAGCGAGAGCTCAACGAGATAATCAAATACACTCTCGATCCAGTTCTCTCCCCACACGTTTCTCGCTGTCTGATCTCGTCAGTTCTCTTTTAGTCCGCGAGATCTGGCGAGTCTTATCGGGCGCACACCAAACAAAGATGAGGATGTAGATTAGATGGACGGTGTCCGAACTCAAAGCCACACACAGACACACTGGTCAGTAGGGAAAGATGTCCTTTTATCCTCCTCCTCCCAGGGTTTTCCCATCCTCAGTTGACCAAGCAATGGAATCGGAAACCCTGACCAGCAAAGGGATGATGGAAGTTAGCCAGAGGAGATTGGTACTCAACTCGCAAAAAGCTGCTTCAGAGGAAAATGCGGTGTGTAAGCCCTCGGTCACGGACTGTATTTACCTTTCTTCTCTAACAATACCCTTCATCGCCAGGAGGACGAAAATAAGGACGAGATAAAAACAAACCCAGTCACCACAGCCCCTGGAAAGCCCTTAAAACAACCCAGAGTCGGTTTACGGAAACAGGACATAAACGTTTATCACAAATAAATAAACATTCATCAAATAAACAAGTTTATAATGATTATTACACAGACCTACACATGCAGAGGACAGGAAAGCAAATGTTGTTACTTGAGTGTATAGATAGTCTATAGTAAGACAGAAGAGCAAAGTCGTTGTCTGATGACTTTCAGATGAAAATCTGGGACTGTGTGTCCATCAAAGACATCATCTAACATTTTACAAAGCAGGAAAACCTTCTGACTATATCACAAGGTTTAAAATAAAGAAAGGACCCTAGAAATTGGCCAAGCCGGGCCGTCGTTGCCATCATGGTCTGACCTCAGCATCCGGGTCCGCCATGTTGAATCCCTACAAACCCAGTCGGTGACCACAGTCTAGACGACGCATGTGGCGAACTTCCTGCATTGCATTTGTCTCTCATTCCATTCACACATTTCAGGATCCTTTTCTTTATTTGGCGCCAGTGTGTCGGAAATGTATTGCCTCTGTCTCTTGGTACGGTGACCACCTTGGAACTTTTCAAGTCTGGCCTTATGATATACTCCTTCCTCCCCTCCCCCACACAGTAGCTGGTGGTCGTCTTCTTTTCCCATTATCCTTCCCTCCTTCTCCCCACCTTGTATTTATAGTTTACAATTGTGCAAATATATTTGTTTCTGATGCTGATTATTTGTGAAGATGCACTGAGTTAGCGAAAAAGGTGAAATATTATTATGACAATGCAAACATATTAAGGCCATCAGCTTAAACTAAAAATAAACTAGAGGATAAAAATATTGAACAAGAAGAAGAAAAATGGAAAAAAACACAGGAGGGAAATATAATTATCAAGCTAACTAGAGATTTTCTTCTCGGTAAAAGGCAGAGGAAAAAAATAAATAAAAAATGAGGAAATGGCAATCGAAAACCGATCACATCTTAGGAAAACATGAAAATAAATCAGCCCACACACACACTCTCTCGCTCATTCTCAGATAACTAGAGAAAGAGAAGAAGTGATAAAGATGAAGATGAAGAAAAATAGTTAACCTTCTTTAAGGCCTCTTTCAACACACCTTACAACTTACTTACCTGGGATTTCAACAGAAGGCCTCTTTCCGGTAGGAGACGTGGGTTCAGATCCACCAACGAGCGAGCCCTCGTCCAGGGAGCGCGTGCTGACCTCTGACCTCCTGTAGGCGGGCGACGAGGCGTGGGAGGGCACGGTGAAGGGGATCTGCTTCAGGCTGCAAGGGAGGACGATTAGTGATGAGTACCTCCTCAGCACAGGTCTCTGGCGAGCGCGGCGCGCGTAAAACATCTTTTCTGGGAAGAACATGCTGCACGGCAAGACGCGACCCAGCAGCTGCTGAGGTATCTCGCACATTGTGGCTGTGCTAGCAAGCCAACCCTCGACACCCTCCCTGTCCCTCCCTACCCGCAGTCAGTGTCTATCCCTCACTCTCTCCCTCGCAGTCTGTCCGGCCGTGTGGCGGGCCGCTCATGCACAAATTTCTCCAAATCGAAAGGTACTGTCAGCTCCCGTGCGTCAGGGACATACACAGATGCAACATCTTGTTGTCAAACAGGCCACAGCTTGTGAGTGTGACTTACAAGTAACTTACAATATTGAACATATCTGAGTTTTCCTTTTTTTTGATGTAGTCTTTTCCTCTCTCCATTCACTCCCGCTGTGATGTCCTGGATTTGAAATTTCTATTTCTGGTTTAGCAAGTAAAAACGTATCTGAAGAGGAATGATTTGTGGGTTCCTGCTTCGGTTAGGAAATTTTTTTTCTCTCTTCACTCACACTGCAGGTACTCCAGCATCAGGAGGTTTGTGGGTCAGCAAAGTCTCCATCACAATTAAAAAAAATTCTTCCTGTCCACGGAATCTTCTTTAGCCACGTTGGCAAGGCAGCGAATACAACTGTCGAGGAAGAATGGAAGTCTTCGTCAATAAGTTTGTAAAATATTTTCTCCTACTGCAGGACTACCGTCTCCCAGGCATCTTGTTTGTCATGCCAGCAACACTGAGTAGTCCAACACGAGGTGCGTGGTTGTTATAGGCACTTAGCCACAGTCATGTCCAACAGTCGTGACATAAGGACTAAGGCCGTTGTCACGCGGTCTGTAGGCTTTTCCAATGTGTTAAAAAAGGAGAGAAGTCGCGAAAACACACAGACACACATACAGATATATAGATAGAGGGAGTGAGAGAAATAAAGGTGCGGCTTGCTAAACGACAATCACAAGGAATATTGCAGATATCACGAGGACCGTTGACAGAAGGAGGCAACCCTCGCGGGCCGAGTACTCCTGGTGTCACGCAGATTAAGTCTTAGCAGTCACGCGACGCAACGGAATGCTAAGCATGTTTTTTTCTGTCACTCTTTCCCCATCCCTTTCTCTCGTGATGTGTCGGTCTTTAATGCCAGCTGCGAGCTCTACAACTTCGGCTTGTCCGTTCGTCCGTAACAAATGTTGCCTTCAGGACCGCGGACCCTGGGTGAGCTCAGGGGAGAGAACTAGAACATCCTGCCAGTCCGCGAGATTCCAGGACGATCTTTTGCATGTTAAGTGCTTTGATGATCGCTAGGACCCGTGCAACTACTTCCCGGGGGAAGAAGTCGTCTGTGACTGTGTTTCCGCATCAGACCGCACGGGGAAGTTCCAGATCGCATTCCCTCCCAACCGCAAGGCATGATGGGATGGGTAGGAAGCACATTCAAACGTTAGGTCGTTAAGTTCAACGTCATCAAAAACCAATTTTGGTTTGGTTTTTTTAAAGCTGTACTGTTTCATCAACCAGGGAATGTTTTGCCGAGAGATTTGCACACAGCAGGAAAGCCGACACAATCAAAGTTTTTCCAAAACAGAAATCAAACACACCAATCACTCAGCGTGGTTTCTCGCATATCTGTGCTTGCCGAGCTGAAACAACAGGAGACAAGGAGACTAGGAGACGAGGGCGTCGTCGCCAAAGCCGTTAGCCTGTCGTCAGATAGTTTGCACAGGTAACACGAGTGTTTGTTTGCACAACATCGGTGACTGAATGAATCAGGAAATGAAGAAATGGAGAAGAAGTTAGGTCACAAGACTTCATCATCAGCAACAGGTTCCGTCACAATCATGAGCAGCGATCGTCGTCGTCGCTGCACGCAGGTTGCATCCGCCAACCACGAGTCACGTTTCGACTCCTCCCTTGTCACGTGCCTCACGCGCGATGCCGTTGTCTGTGTCGCCTCCGTCTCCTGGCATCAAGTCTTTCACATTTAAACTGCAGCAGCTCACCGTCGCCGCTTTTGAAGCCATGTGGCGATGTCAAAATGATGTTTTGTCTTAAGCCGCCGTGGTGGCAAGCAAACCAACTGAGCTGATGCCATCAGCCACACTGGCTTCTTGGTCCACAGAGAACTGAGACTAGCAAGACTCGTAAACACTCGGGTTTGTGTTCTTTCCTCTCAACAACTACAACAACTATTGATCGGAGGAGGAATGTAGGGTTTAGAAATCTTACATCTTCAAAACCTGGTGGTAGCTGGTGTAGAAACCTGTAATGTGCCAGTACAAGATTTCCATAGTGTCTATATGTGGGCGATTTAAAAATTAATATTTCAAAACGCATTTAACACTCATTTTAAATATTTACATGAACAATACAAGAGAATTTTTTTTATCATACACTTTATAAACAATTTTGGCACCAAAAAAAGATCATGAAAAGAATTTGTCCTTTTCTTGTTTAGAGAATCGTTTGTTGAAAATTTTTTACATCCTTTTCTTTGGCTCTGTTGAATAGTTCCCCATAGGAAATGTAATGAAATAAGTTGTTTGTTGATTATGCATTCTTTCTGCTAGAATACCAAAGCAGAAAACCGCTTTTGTGTCTAGCCACACTAAGGCTTGAGAGAGAAAAGACACACGTGATGCATTACACTAAATAGAACATTATGATAGTAATCCAAGCCAGGAAAAATAAACACAAAATGATGGAACCAAAGGGTCGTCGCTAAATTAGATAAAGCCACGGGTCTCAAGACCTATCAAGAACGATAATGCCTACAGTAATAATCATATCTGACCATCGATTTGTAGACAGCTTGTAAATATTTAATGTGAAGGACGACACCTGTGCAACGGAAATGACCAACGGTCCAGTAAGTGGTAGTTCTCGAACACTAAGAGAGAATAGCACTGAGTACAGCTCAGTCAACAATGGCCGACAACATGACAGTCCTAATGGGTTACCTCCCCTTCCACAAATCAGGAAGTGTACCTGAAACTGAGATGAAAGCAGCATTGGCCACGTTTTTGAAGACAACCTGGTGGAAAGGAGATTTCAGGAGAAGCTTTGTAAGAACCACGTGCGAGGACAAAGAATAAACGTTGTCTTGCAGTCACTGGAACAATCCCAGTACTTCGAGTTGACCAACGCCCGCCAGAATCTAATAGAAGAAAATTGTGTCGGTGGAAAGAATGAATCCAAAGAGGCAAAACAATCGCCTTGCCATCCACCTCCCTTCAACCACCACCCCAGCGAAGCTGCTACGACGAACCTCTGGCACCCATCATCAAACGATCTGCTCAACTCAGACGACAATCCTTCATCAGAAAGGAAATGGACATCCGCTTACAACGCAGGGCTCGTGGCTGGTTGTCGGAGCCCCATGGGCGAGCCGCAAGTTGCCAGCAGTGGAGGGTCCAGGAAGCAGCGAGACAAGCGGTGTGCAAGCCGCCGCTCGGCCCGTGCGTAGGGCTCTCTTCTCACCGCTTTCCTTCCGCCATGACAACTGCAAGCTGTGGATCCTCGATAGTCTTCTAAGATCCGCAGATTGGTGCTGACATGGGAAAGACAAATAGCCGCGTGCAGACGAGGAGCTGGTGGTGAGACTACAATTAGGTGAATACGTGCGTGCATGCACGTGTATGTCAATGCGTTCGTGTATGATTATTTTTGTTGTTCGTACATACTGTGTATCTGTACACAGTCAAGTATGGGGGTAGATGAATTCATGAATATGGATGCAAAGATGGACCAAGGGACCAACAAAAAAGGACATTTAGATAATTTACTAAACACAGAGTTGTTGTAGGCAGCTGGAGAAACGTCTTCGGGGAAAGAAAATTTCGATGTTCGTCGCAACCGTAAGTGGATTACAGAGAAAAGTTCGCAACAAAGAACCGAGGACCCACTTTTTTTTTTCTTTTTTGGTTTTTGGTTTTGTTTTCTTTCATTCCCACACTAGCCGCGGCAGAGAAAGACCGAGAACAGCGTTAATAAGACGAAAGTGAGTTAAATGCATGCGGGCTGCTGCGGCTGTCCCTCGGGGATGCGGGGAATCTGAATAAAGTGTTGGACGCCAGGCGTTCAAAGCTCAGCTCTGCAATCTTTGATGAATGGCCTGAGATGGGCTGAATACTCAACAAGGCAAATGTCTCTATTATTACAGCAACTATAGCTGTAGCCTCAACATTTGTTACATTCCCCGCTGTTCTTTCGGGGAAAATGTGTTTTTTGTTGTTTTACGGTTTTCTGTTTGCTGTTTAACTTTAGGGTATAAAATAGATGTTTATATATAATGATGTTTATTTTCTGAAGAAGTGGAAAATGTTCAGTGATAAATAGCAATGATTTAGCTATTTTTGGTTTTCTTTTGATCATATCACTAGATAATAAAGATAAAGAGAACAAATTAAATTTTTTTTTATCTTGTCCCGTCCATTAAAAAATGAGAACTATTCATTTCCTTAAACTTTTTTCTGCGACAACTAAAATCAAACTTCGTCGATTAATCTTTAGTATTGACTTTTAAAAACCGACTAAGGTTACAAGAAATGGACAGAAGCAGTGATGAAGTCTATTGCAAAGACATATAGACGTCCTGAGCGATATACGTCACCGGAAAAGGTCATTAGGAGCTGACGAGAGAAGCAGCTGTTACCTCAGGAACCTCGTACAACTCTCGTCTTATATTCTGGTAAAAAACAAACGATTAAATATGACTAACCACCTGTGCCTGTCTCCCGCTCTAGCTTTCTGCATCTTTCTTTTTCCCCGGCACAATGATCTTCATCTGGCAAAATCATCTGCTACTGATATTTATTTATGTTGATATTCTTACTGATAAGAATTTTCTTGTGCCGGTATCCCTGCTGCATCAACTTTAAACTCAAACAAAACTTTAACATTATAACTTGTCTCCGAGATGCAGCATGGTGGAAGAGGATAAAATAAAGCATGCAATGGTCCTCGACAGAGAAAGGATGTGAAAGATGGCAGAGGTAGACCCAGTCAAGTCAGTTTTTAGCGATTGTCCAATGGTTTCCAAAGGGACATAAAATGACTTCCATCTACATCAAGTGGTTACTGCTTCTCGAGGTAACAAACTATGACACTACAGGTAAATCCTCTCAATCCATTCTACGTGGATGTAAAGAGCAAATGAGCACGAAGACAAACAAAGCCCTTTCATGTGGCATCTGGGTGACTGACTTTGAAATGTCACTAGTGCCGGTCGTAACAAAAAAATCTCTTTTATTAGTTTCTGTATCTCCGCGCAATCTTTTGTTCGTAAATTCATGTCTGTCTTGTTTCTTTGTTGTTGGTGGGTTTTTTTTATCTCTCTGTGTGTACCACAGAATTAGAACTATGTTTAGTACATCAGAGATAGTTTGCCAAGAATAAAGCCATCGACCCCAAGTGCAAAACTAGAATGTGTGTGTGTGTCTGTGTGTGTTTACATCTGTTTATTTACACTTCACCTAGAAACCCACCTCTTATACTTACACAAAAAGTTCGAGGAACGCTTCAATCCCGGGAGTGATAACAACAGTTTATCCCATAAGTGAAACTCAAAATTCCAAGACATTAAAACCACAATACAGTCTAGACGAACAGCGACAGTCCTTTCAGAGAAGTAAGTCCATGTCTTTGTTCAACAAAATCCGCGAACCCTAATGTCTGGAGGACAATCAGCAATCATTGACAAAGGAGCTCAAAAATTATTTAAACCGTTTCCTTCCATTTTCGTGAGGTGCTGAGATTGAAGGAAGGGGAGAATGAGGAATTGTTGAACAGCCATCGTGAAATAATTGCTTAATAGGTGTTGATAACGCGAGCTGCAGATAACCGCCCGTCAAAGCCTGGTTGTAGGAGGGTTAACTTCCGGTTGTGTCAAAAGCTCAAAGTGACGAATTCAGTCTGGTCACGAGCTCGTGAGGAGGTCGATACTCTACAGGTCGAGTATTGGAAATCGTTGCTGGCGATTATTTAGCCGAGCAGCGGGCACAAATAGAGAAACAGGAGAAGACGAAGACAAAACAGCCGACGGCCACAAGACACAAAAAAGGTTACAGCAAACATGAGAGGAGAACGAAAAAAAAAAAATAAAATAAATAAAGAACGAAGGAAAGAAGGAAAGGAAAATTAAAGAAAGAGAGGGAAATAATACAGAGGAATAAAAAAAATGAAGAAAAAAATGAAGAAAAAAAAAAGAAAGAACAAATGAAGGAAGGAAAAATGGACCAAAAAAGAAAGAAAGATGGAAATAAACATTTGATGATCCCACAGCAAATATTCCCATCCCCCCAGTCTGCCATAATCAGCAAACAAGCGGGACAGTCGCGACTGGTTTTCGTCAAGTGGCGGGAAAATATGTAAATCTTGTAATATAAAACTATATTTATTTATACATACACCATTAACCACTGATCCATTCGTGTATGCACGGCCACATCAACTTGGTTTACTCCGTATAATTAACCGATGTATATTCTATTGTAACGGAGAAATGTCTACAAACTATGCATAAATTAAAGAAAGAAAAAAAATTTCACTTCACAAAATATTCCGATTCAAATTAAGAATAAAGATTGTTGTCGAAAGGGAAAGTGTTTGCTTGAACTTTCTTTCTTAACCTTTGTCTGAACAATTCGACTGACTAACGAGCAACATGTCGAAACATATGACAATAATATCTTCAAATATATTCCTAATATATTCCTGTATGATTTAAAGAAGACAGATGAAAAATATTATATGGATGAAAAGGAGTTATTGAGAGGCTAGACATAGGGTCAAAACCTAAAGGCTGCCGCCCTAAATTCTGTTGTTGTGTGGCAGATGAATAACTCGACGACTCCGAGCTACTGATGTTTGATATCAGGCCTCAGCAAGTTGAGGAAGCGGAGAAGAACGTATAAAGTTCGTTACTTTTCATCCTCTTTGTCTAGACAGTACAGGCCCACAGAGAGCAAAATCTCGTTTGGTGTCGCCAACTAACCCCTGACCTATGACCCATGACCCAACTCGTAGACGTGTCTGGTGTCATTGCAAGAGTCGCCGCGTGCTTGTTGACAGTCGCGGGTATCGAACGACCTCTGGCTGGAAACAGGAAGGCCGAGGTCACTCGTTGTTGACGTCATCAGCAGTTTACTGCCCGTCACCCCATTTTCTTCCTCCGCGTGACGCACGGCACGAGAGTTCAGGAAGGGAGATAACTGATGGTTATGCTGCAAGTTCTGCGTCGTCTGCGTCAGCTCCGGGAGGCAACTGGCGTGAAGTCTTGTACACGGACAGGCGCGCAAACTCCGGCCGGGGTGGGTGGGGTGGGAGGGACGAGGCGAATGCTGGAGGATGGAGCGGTGCTCACACTGATGAATCCCAGAGTGAGGCTCTACCCACGTCACGGGTTGTGGCTGAAATCTACTCGCCACTCCTTACGGCGGCCTACGTGATTACGTGGTATCCCAGGGGGCAAAGCGCTCGGGTTATTACGTCCCTCACAGCTCAAAGTTAACTTATCAATCCATGCTGATCTCCTCCAGCATTGATTCAATTTTTTTTCGTTGTAAATAAACGTGGGCTCATATCGAACATTTTATTTAACATTTAAATTCGATGCCAAGCAGATGTCGCCTCTGTTTGAAGTCTCGGCAGCCGAGGGTAGGTAAATCGCTTTACCTACTTGAAACTTGGAAATAAGGTTAAAGACTCGGGCTTTAGGTAGACAGCTATCCATCAATGAAGATCCGTGCCTTCTCTCTGCCATCCCCCAGTGGAGAGGAATAGGATTACAGTGGTTCATAGGAGGAATGTAGCGACTTCATCGATCCTCATTCTCTCCACACATCCATTAACAGAGTCGGTGACTGGTGCTCAAGCAGCAGGTGTACGGCGCGTTGCTGGGCGAGAGATGGATGATGAGGGTGGGGCAGCCGGCGACCCACTTCCCTCCTTGTGATCGTTATAGTTGGCTGGTCCGTGCTGGCGCTGCTGCTGATGCTGACTGGAGTCTTGTAGGTTTGACCCCTGTAGTCACCAAGACAGTGAAGAGTGTTGTCGTGGGTTCAAATCTCATTTCGGGGATATTTTTCTTTCTTTGTAAGTGGCATCTATTTACAAGACCTGCTGCGTTTGTGTCAGTTAGCCTTCGTTGATATCTCGACTACAGAACCACTCCCATCCTCCTCCACTTCTCCCCCTACCTTGCGTTCCATCAAGAGCAAGGTCTGGTTCACAGCGCGGGGGGAAAAAAAGCACTTCAGATGATGAGTAGAACAAAAAAAAAAAAGACTTAAGCTCGAAGATCATCATCACTGGTTTCTGCTTCTCTTCTTTTTGTGCTTTTTAAAACTTGCATGCAATACTATTCAAGACACAAGGACGACAGGAAAGATTTTAGATGACATAGTACCGCATCGAAATAACCGACTCTATGACTTTCAGAAGCCTTCATCATCATCATCATCACTCTATCCAGCAGAGTATTTTGTGCAAGTTTTCTCACGACACCAGCAGTTTCACCTGTGCACCTGTAGGCTAACCCGTTGCCTAGCGACAGAAGCTTGTCATGGAGACAACAACCAGAAAGAAGTCAAACCAAACGGCACAAGCCCAGAATGCCATGTTTGCCGATTCAGAAATCCCAGTCAGTGCTCATTTCCACCAAGCACCATTGACTCTGCCAAATCGATTGTCGATATTTGTTTTTAATTATTAAAACAACTTCTCCTATTCTCAAACTCATTGAGCAGCTATTGGCGGTCTGTTGTACGTTTGTATGAGTCCCACCACCACAACCACCACAGCCACCAGACTTTCCCGACATCCTCCACTGTAGTGAAGTGAATGTTTGTCAGACGACAGAGGCAGTATTTTGTGTGTCAAACATTCATGCAGCCAGGGTTTGATTAAATTGCTTGAATTGCTGGGACAAAGACAGGAATGACAGAGGCCACAGAGACATGTTAGCAAGAAGTTTGGAATCTGTGCTGCATCTGACCTCATTCTTTCTGTCTTTCTCTCTCTCACACACATGTACTGTGATATCAGTGCTACCTAGTTGCTGGCACGGCATTAAAAACAAACAAACAAACTCCAGTGCAAGGTCTCCCCCACTATCTCTCTCTCACACACGAGGCGCATGCAAAGTCATCTGTCTCTTCTCTCTCTTTTTTCTTCTCCCATGCTCCAAATCTCGTATTCACACTCTAACAAACAAAAACTTACACACGCATGAATGACAAAAGGACGCACACAGGAGCACATCCACACACGCACGCATTGTCACACACATTCACAAACATAAGCAACGCACCCACAAACAAACAAACAAACAAACAACACACGCGAACATACATTTTCAAGTCTGTGTAGTCTTTCTGCCATCTTTACCTGCTGCCTTAGAAACGGATGTTTACTTACCTTGGTGCAGAAACATTTCTAACAGTCAGCAAGCCTTATTAATATATGATCACCTGTTTGGTCAACACCATCTCGACAGACTGTTGCAGATGTTTACACACAAGCGACAACACTGCCTTTGTGAAAGACTTTCCCAGAAGAGTTCACTGGGTGCTCAGTTTTCAAACACACAGAAGCCGTTAAGATACGTCACCAAACCTCCGACTTTTCTCAGTCCAGACGAGATTCGTTTGTCCTCAAAGAGCGATGAAGTAAGGGAAGTAACTGTGAATCACGAAGAGGTTTAATTTTTAATTGTTTTTTTTTTTTTTTTTTTCAAGTGTGTCCGGCACGTAGCTGCGATGTCATAAATACCAACCACACCATGACAAGCGAAAACATGGCAGCGACGGTATCAACCATTCCCACACCGGAAATAACGGAAATGCATCCAGCGTCAAGACAATGCTAATACTTCGGCCTCGAGTTCAATCCCAGACGATTTGGAAAGTTCTTCCCAACCCCCAAAGACCTGCATGCGGAATCTCTCCAGGACACACCCCGCCACCATCTTCTCTGAGACAACACCGAGGAATGTAGGATAGGGGGGAGGTAGAAAGGTGGCGGGTAGGGGGATGAAATCCAGCACTGGTCGAAACAACACATTATGCACCAAGACACCAGAAAGATAGTCTGCCTGCATAATCCATCGGGAAAGGGGCTTCGAACACAGACTTGGTGGCGGCGATGCACAGCGGCGAAAGGGAGATGCGATATGGGAGCCGCTGGGAGCCAACATTAAAAGCAGCGACGCGGTGCTATGAGGTTTGGGTGTGCGCAGGCGACTTGGCGACCAGGGAAACCGTCACCGTGTGTGGAGGGCTGACGGAGGGTTGACTGAGGGGGTTGGGTGATTAATTGTGGGCTGTAGGAGGAGAGGGGGGAGGGAGTGGACGGTTAGAGGTGGCGACGCCCAGGGTCTTATTGGATCCCAGCGTCTGTCCACACCATTAACCCATCACGTTCTTGCGGAACCCAGTGAGGAGAGAGAAAGACAGGAGGAGGGGTGTGGTGGTGGACAAAGAATGCTTCCGTGACGGCAACAATCATGGTGGTTAAAAATATTTTTTTTATTCGTCCGTTCCTTTTGGTGACGGCAGAGTTTCTTCTTTCAGTGACTGCGTCTTCTTTGGTCAACCAGACTCCAGCACAGAAAAAAGTAGAGTAGAGGAAGAAAAAAAAGAACCCCCTCCACCAAGAGTATTGATCCTTGACCGAGTCTATCTCTCTGATCTTGCAGGCATCAAAGATTGGGCTCATATGCAAACAGTGTCCTGCCAGCTGAGGCTCTCTTTCTATTCCTCCCTTTTTCTTACTCTCTCATTCCTTCACTACCACCTTCCATCACACCAGGAACCTCTTCCCCTTGTCTGTCAGGCCAGAAGTTCGCCTCCGTCACGCACACAAGTGTACTTTCAATCATCTTCAGTCTCGGCAACTGGGTGGGGACCAGGAGACAAGCGGGGTTGAAACAAGGCGATGCCAGAGAGTGAAGTACAACCAATCAGCAATCACAGCTCGGAGCAGTAAAAGTGGGACAGGAAGGAGGATGGAGAGAAGGAGAGAGAGAAAAAAAAATCCCGTCCTGTTCATGGTTGAGGGAGGGTACAGAAGAGAAGCTGGGGAGAAGGGGGAGATCAGTAAACAAAATATGGCGGCAGCAACTTAAAAATGTTTGAAGCCTACAGGGCGAGAACCGCTTGTTAACATCACAGCGGCGCAGCGGCTTCGATTCCACCGCTCCCTCACTCCGGCGCTGACGAGGAGGAGGTAATCTTAAAGTAATTGCTTGTTACGGAACGTCCCCTGGCTTCCATTGAACCTTTCAGTCTATTTCCGGTCACCAGATGGCAGTGAAGATCAGCAGAAGGTTGCTGCATTCACCTGGATTATGGGTGAAAAGTAAACACGATCCAGTTTTTGGCCTGCAATTTCCTTGATACAGCAGTAAATTAGAAGTGGAGAGGCCAAAAACAAGGGTAGCAGCAAATGTTTTTTTTTTCTTTGCATGAAGGAATAGATATGAGAGAGCGCTGGCTTCATTTCACATGGAGTTTTGTCTTTTTGCTATACAATGTCAAATCTTTTACCTTTGTTGTGTTAGTCATTTTTACAGTGACATCAGATTTCTTTCTTTGCATACTTTGACATCTGGTCTCTTGACTTGTCATAAACCAGTAACACATACTTTGACATCTGGTTCATTGACTTGTCATAAACCACATACGCATGCTTTGACATCTGGTTCATTGACTTGTCATAAACCACATACGCATGCTTTGACATCTGGTTCATTGGCTTGTCATAAACCACATACGCATGCTCTGACATCCGGTTCCCCGGCTCGCTGCCGGCCTCGTCTTGGTGTCTGGCGGTGACTGGGAATCGATGCCACAATGGCTGTTCCTCCATCGCTGCTTCAAGACACTCGTTTGCGAACTGCGTGCTCTGGGTTATTTAACTTACAAATTGCTTTAATCTCTGCCGCATTATCGCTCTCCTCGTCAGAGACGGAGGAGGGCACGTGAGAAGAACTTGTCGAGGGCGGAGGACAGAAAAGAGTGGAGAGATTTGAGATAGTGTAGCTGCGCAATAAATATGAAATTAAAAACCAAAAACGAAAATCGGTCGACCAAAATCCGAGGATAATGGAAAAAAGGGGAAAAAATGTTGCGAAGCAGTGATCTTGATTTGATTGGATGCGTGTTTGTAAATACGGCAAACAAAGGGAGACAATTCACGGGCACAGAACTGAGGAAGATGGGCCGTTGGTGGGGGAGGTAAGTAAGGTAAGGGAGGTAGAGTGTGAGGAGCCGTGTACAGAGACCTATCTTCAAACAGTTTGCTAAAAATATAAACTCACAAGTAACATGGGTTCACCTGGCGTAAATATAAATATACTCAAAACCTAAGCTCACCTGACTCACCGAAAGAGTTGACACCTACCCACACTTAGTATTCAACATCCTCTATTCATCGCCATTTACATATGAATGGATGTGTGTTTCAAACTACAGGTGAAGAGTATGATAACTTTAATCTGAATACGGTATGTATATATATATGTGTGTGTATGAAGTCTGTCGGTAACAGATATCAGTGATCAGAAAATACAAGAAGTTCTCTTATATCCACAATATTGTTATTTTCATTGCTATCCGATGTTATTTTAATACGTTTTCTCTCACTTTACAGAAAACAAGACACCCCATCTCCATAAGAACTCGTTCATTCATTTGTACTTTCAATCGTTTACTGTCTGACTATTTACCATGTGGTGTATACAGTACAGTGAGTAGTTGGTATCAGCAAGTCTTTGAAACGATTACCTACATAAACATCCTCCGCCCTTTCAAGTAGTCTGATCAGACGATTGCAATTCTTTACGCTCTGCTATGTCTATGAATGTGATTGTAGTCTGTCATATGTGTTGTCAACTTTGAGAAACACTAGAAGACAGACGAGAAAACCGTTTTTGACAGAGGGATTAAAATAATGATTATTTCTTGTCCTTTATGCCTGTAGTTCTACTACTCTCTCTCTCTATCCTTTCTGTTCAAAGATATCTTAGTCTCAACGTGTGTGACAAGGTTGATTGGTTTTATATCTTATACACTAATCACTTAGCTATGTTATGTGTGAATATCTATATATATCATAGCCTTTGTTCTTACCACCACTGATCGCAGTAAGAATCTGTTTTCAGGACAAACAAACACCGGTGTTTGTGACAGAATATTACAGTTTTACTAGCGGAGTCAAGTGACTTTGTTGCTGTTATCTTTACAACGTATGACCGTTAAGGTCTGAAAAAAGGGAAAAATAATCTTTTAAAAATATTTTTCTGGTAACAACCGCAGACATACAAACACATACACAGGACTACACGTGTGGTGTCTACTTGATACACAGGAACACAGAGATAGATATTACAAGACATGAATTATCTTCTCGAGTCCATGACACATACAATACACGCAATGTGTAGAGATTCAGTTCAGGTTTCAGTGACATATCTCATTTTAACTTCCAGTTTCGGTCATAAAATCGATGGACGCTGGTTCTCTTTTTTTTCTTCTTTTTTTTTTTTTTTTTTGTTCAATCGCAAGACAAACCATGTTGCTACTATAGGAGAAAATTTATTTTGCTTGGTTGTTCGAATGTCGTCTACAAAAAAAAGAGGTTTAATACAAGGTCTGTCGAGAAAAATCTGTCTGTTGGGAAAAATATCTCTTTGGCTGGATGTGTTGCGTGAAAACTTCGTCGGTCATACTTCCTTGATTGAGGTCTCACGGGATGTGTCTTAATGGCCATCGACTGTGGCTTTCATAAGACCGTGTGAAAATAATTACGAGTATTTAACATTCGCCACCCAACGACACTGACTCGTATGGAGAGCTTGTAGACAAACAACTTAGAGACGTGGACAGAGAGAGTGAATGAAATAAAAATGTCAATGGGCAGATACACAGAAACATGGCGAAGAGAGAGAGATGGAAAGAGAAAGAAAGAATTAAAATGAATTAAATGGAATAGTTTTAAGATGCCACTAGACTATCTATAAAAAGTAGCTGTAATATCATCACAAATATCAATCATGGTCAACATGAAAGAGACAGAGCGGGACAGGAGAGAAAGAGATGGATAAAGAGAACGACAGAGGAACGAAATACAGACAATGAAAAGCAGCCGAATGTTGAAGTAAATATCTGTAACATACCGCTGGAACATGGTAACCGCCGCTGACTTGCAGACACTGGAAATGTCACCAGTAGTCCTTTTGATCGCACGTTGGTTAGAACAACCACTCGATGGCAGCACCTGGACCTGAACACGCAGGTGATGCTGTCCCCAACTCCTTGCAATCCCTCGGTCAAGGGGATAAAGACTCAGGGAAATGGCTGGGGTTAGAGAGGCGGGAAATACAACGACTTCCACCACAAGTGCAACCAATGCATGGTAGGTAAAGGTAGGCAGCTCTTGAGTTCCTGGACACAACTGGAGGTTGAGAGACGAAGACCTGTGGAGGACGTGGTCGCTGGTGTCAGCCTGGAGTGTATGTGAGTGTGTGTGGGGTTGAGATCACGAGGCGGTGTCTAGATGGACCTGTAAGCTGTATTGTTGGGTGTAAACGACGTCATATAGGCTACAGCTACAGCTACAGCTACACGCGCGCCTGACTACGGCCACCCACAGGGGTGGGGCGGGGTGACAAGGAAGGCCAGGGTGGGGGTAGCGCGCGTGCGGGAAGCAAACGATGGCTAAACGCCCTGCAGCGTTGATCCTACCGGATACACCGTATTGTTCTTCACACTGATCGCTATCATTGTCATTCCTACTCACACGTGCACACACGCACACACACACACATACACACACGCACACGCATGCACACGCGCGCGCGTACACACACACAAACAGAACATGCATAAGGTCATCTACACCAGTGTAAACCATTTGTTTCACAGCTACACCCAACGATCGCCATTCGTCTGACGCTCATCATTTCCTGACGTCTGTCTCCAGTCCACATTAGTCTTCACGGTCTACATTCACGTGCAGTGCGCGTGCGCGTGCCTGCGGGCGTCAGCAGTCGTGCACAGTACAGCAAGCCCTGACTGTCGACAAAAAGCACAGTGCAGTGCCGCCAGGATCGTATTTCATGCCAGCAAAATTACCTTATCTCGACATTGTCTTAATAAGGGGTCAGAAGACAAATGGAATAGTTAGGAGGCGAACTGCTAGATATGCATGGCAACCAAAGCCGGAGCCAAGCGAAGATTAGAACAAATATGAGATGCAGACAGACGGAGTAGATAGAGAAAAATAGACAGAACACATAAACAGACGAACTACATAGACATAAACCGACAAAGAGAAGGAGAAGAGAGAAGGATAGCAACAGCGAAGGACAGGTACAAAACGCAGGTGTGAACAGGTTGCTCAGACGGCTGAGCTGAAACACAGAAAGATCGAATGACAAAAGAATTAACTTGATAAACTGCAATCGCGAATGTTCTTGAGTTGTAGACAGCTTGCTTGCTGAGGTAACATCAGATATTTACTGGAATGTCTTGTCCTAGCAATGTTGTCTGTTATACTGCTGTACAGCGATGTAAAAGATTTGCTCATTAACGGAACCATGATTCAAAAGTGTTCCTAGTCCTTTATGATGTGTTGCCTAGTATAAAATCTTTGTGATGGCTAGGTAAAACATCTATTAATATTGACATCTTTGCTGTTAATAAGTGGGTATTTGTTTATTTGGCAGCTCCACCTACACAGTTCTTGTGTCAGCCATGTGTATGACAGGATACTTCTTCTCGTCAAGTGACGTTCAGTTGAGTGAAGACGAGACGTAGAATAAAATGTGGACCTATGGAAGGCAATGACAGTCAGGCTCAAACGGCCTAAAAGGGACTTTAATACAAAAGCATCGAAAAGCTGGAGCAAATGTTGCAAATTATCATGGCCAGGCGATGTAAGCACATGATTTAACCCTTAAAAGACGAGAACTCCTAAAAAGCCGAGAAGACATTTTGAAGAAACAAAGTGACCAATTCAAAAAAAAAAAAAATAGATGAATTAAATTGGAGACGAGCAGGAAGCCATGAGGAAAATCGTTGATGGTCTGTGCTGTGATGGGAGGCAAACAAAAGACAGGGTGAGAAAACAAAAATGGTGAAAATCTGACCAGGGGACACACCGAGATAAAGAACACTGTACCAAAACTTGAAAACGAGCTGGATTGCTTTAAAAAAAAAGATTCTCAGGGTGAAACTATGCGAAGACCCTGGCGTCCTGAAATGAACCGCACCAAATGAAGAAAACTGCTTAGAAACTTGTTCTTACCATCCTCCATACCTACATCTCCCCAATCACTCGGGGTGCGAGCAGCAAGCTCATTGTCTTAACAAACTTAATCCACAGAACCGTTGACTCCGACCAATTATTGCCATGTTTCAGCACTGGTCGGAAGCCACGGTGTGGATGAGAAACAGAAAAGCTACATATGACATGAGAAACATTGGCATCATGGCCACACAAGTAAAGACCATTAACAGACGACGGGTAAACAGGCTACTACACCAACGGCCCAGATACGGGTAGGAGAGATATTCCACCCAAACCATCCTGTACAGAACCCATTGGAACGAGGAAATAATCCAATCTGACGATGGTGTGGGGTCACGGGGTCTTGTTGCCGATTCCACCTGTCAGTCTACATTTGCGGAGCCAAGATGGGTTCTCGCATGTGGGGCATGTTGGGGCATTTGGGGGCAAACAGGGGCGTGGCCAAGACCTGCAGTCGAGAACAACACCTGTACGACGATGGAAAATTTACCTTTTCTCCTAGAGAGCAAATGGTGCAATAGATTTTTCTTGCTTGCATTTGTTGTCAATGAATGTTAGAAACAGACTTGAATTAAAACACATGTCTATAGAATGTATTGGAGCAGCAGTGTGGACAAAACGTGTCTGTCAGTGAACAAAGCAGCGAGAAAAGGAACTGAGGCAGAGCAGAGATAAATAACTTGTTGGATGCTTTGCTGACTGAGGAAAGTAAAATGCCTTGGAGGAAGCCATTACTCTTATTGATTACAGTAATAACACAGTACTAGAGAGGTTCGTTAGTATATTGTTACAAGCTGTACACTGTGTTCTTTAATAACTGGGACGATTGGACTAAACAAATGGTTGGATGCTGAAGGCCCTGATACATACATACCCGATGGAAGGAAGACAAACGAGCCGAGCTCAGGAAGTACATTCAGTATCAACATATAATCGCTGAAAAAAAAAATAGAAAAGCGGAAGAACCATTTTGAAAATGTGGGAAGCACTTGACAACGAGTACTGATCAAGAATAAAATGTTAAAACCTTATGGGAATGATTTGGACAAGCCGATTTGCGAGGAAGAATAGCAAGCTATGCCGAGACAAAAAAGATAGTAAAGGAACTGGACTGGATGTGATCAAGTCTGAATTCTGAAAGTTCGCTTTTCAGCCATACGAACATGACATTTCTCAGACTAAATGGAGAAAATCAATTATTGTACAGATTGTGAAGAAAGGTGACCCACAGAATCCTGAGAATTAAAGATGTATTTTGTTACTAAGTATCCAGCAGAGTATTCAGATCAACATTGAATATATGTACACCTAGGCAGAACAAAATTTCTGAAGAACAGGTTGGTTTTCAGAGGGAAAATGCTCCCACTTATCATTGGTTTCTATGATTCAGAAGTGTTTATAAAAGTCGGCTACAGTACCCTGGATATAGGAACGAACTGCTATGGAATGATTAAAAAGTGATTAACATTTGCGGCTTCTCTGAAGTCTGAAAAAAGTATTTTTGAAGAATACTGTATTGCTACAAGTAGGACTAGTTTAGGACACTGAATAGTAGTGATCTAACCCCTTCTCACAACACCGCTCGTTCAAGTTCCTGTTGCAGACAGAAAATTGCTGGCCAGATAATAGTAGTTTTCAAATGTGTTTATAAAATTAAGGTTGAGCCTAAATGATTTAAATTCAAATAAGTTCTGCAGTACTCAAATGTGTCCATTCTATGCAAACATTTAAAACGAGGATGACTTGTCTAAATATGACAATTTACGCAAGCAAACCTTGGAAAAAATCACAAATAACTGTTTTGATTTTTTTTGTGGTGAAAACTGAAGACGCCCAGATCATTCATTCTACGAGGACGAACATTTATTGTGCTTGAAGGTTAGGACAGAAGGATAAATGTAAACAAAATGTCACCAGCCACCACTCCTATTGTCTTTAGTTCTAAAGTTTCTGATTGATATGTAAAAGGTTTTGCTGATGTGCGCAATTGTTATACTTGACCTTTTCTTGCAAAGGTGGAAGGCCTTGCGTTAATAAATTTCGTTCTCGGATGAAATGCTGATAATGCTCGATCCATTGCAACAGCTTTACAAAGAAGCAGTCATAGGGGTTCAGAACAGTTCATGCACGCCTTTTCAAGACAACAGCAAGAGATCCTTTCCCATCCCATCTTACTTGCTTTTTGTCGACCAGCGAATTCCCATCTCGTCCGTTTTAGAATGATGTGGGACCTCAACCACGTCCCTGTCTACACCCCGTTATAGTAAGCCTTCCTCCACCCCTTCCCCCTGCCTTAATGGGGACCAAAAACTGAATCTGTTTAAGTGGCAATTTCTTGTTCCATTGTGCTGGTGGTGCGACATGTATTTCCAGCAAGAACTCCGGGATTCTTCGTGTTGGCAAATGATTCAGGTTCGCTTCCCGCCTGGTTTAAATAAGTTTGCTGTTAGGGTGGTACATTTACATGTTTGTTTTGAACTTTTTGGGTTCTTGTTTCTTCTCCATAGTCTGTCTGTTGCGAAGAAAGTAAGCAACTAATAGGTCTCTGCAATACCCACAGACTCTATCATTGGATACCATTAGTAAATCTTTGGTCAGCAGGAGCGTTAAATCACACAAGTATGACGAGAGAATGGTGTCTTCATGGGTAGCATCCGATACACTTTGGGGATGGACCATCGATTGCCTCACACACATTCCAGCAAAAGAAAATGAACAACAGCCACCTTCTCGCAATCAATCCCAGCATGCATCCCCAGTCTCCGATGCCTCGGGGAGCATTTGTACGCAAAGCAAAACGCACGACACCAAATAAATCATTTCTGCTGTAACAAAGTAGAACAGTTGGATGCAGCAGCAATGACTTCTGCTCCACGCACTCAATATTTTGTAGGCAACAGCAAATTGTTTACAAAGTCCTCTCTACTGACCTCACCTCACGACCTCGACCAAGTTTCCCATTTTCTTTTCTCTCCAATGATCATTCCACCTGTACTGAAATACAGACAAGCAGAGTTTGGGGTGATACAGAGATTTTGTATAAAAAACAAACTTGTTTATATGTAGATATGTAAATATAAATATACACACTGTGTTTGTGCAGACTTGCTTACATGCGTGTGTGTGTGTGCACACGACAGAGAAATCAATCGTAGGTGTGTGCATACATCGTGTATGTGGTTGCCACCCGACTTTCAGATTACTTAACAGCAGCAACAACAGAAAGCTGCAACTACCTCCCCCAGGCCTCAACACTCGCTGTTTCCTTTGATTTCCTTCCCTTGCTTCCCGCCCCGGCAGAAGCCATTGTGTGCCTCGCCACGTTGCACAGATTGGCTGCACTGCGCATGCGCACTGAGGACCTCCTCCCCGCAGGCTGTGGGCTTGATACAGATTACGTCTGACAGCCTCCGCATGCGTCAGACGTTTGTGGCGCAGCCCACCTTCTGGACGAACAAGTCTGATCAAAGCCGACAGCTGCAAGGCACTCGGCAGTGACGTCACTGATAGCTCAGTTGGACAAAAGTATGTTTAAAAATAACGGTTCTTGACCCCAACCTGCCTTCTGTCTTGCAGGTTATATTTGTATTTTCAAAGACAAAATGAACAAAGAAAAGAATTTAAAACAAATAGAAAACGAACAAGCTTCCGACTCGTCAAACACTTCTCAACCCGCTGTGAAGCAGCGAGCCTTAAAACATGTCGCCATCTTCAAAGAAAGCAAATGGAGGGAGAAGATCTTGTGAGCCAATCCTTTGAGGAGGCTGACACAAATGTTCCGACTCTCCACATTAAAGAAGGCACCTTGGAGACAATAACCGAATTTCAGGAAATCAGCGAGGGAAAGCCGCCATGGAGTCGCCAATAAAAATGTCGATTGTTATGTTAACAAAACCTAAAGTGGCCAATGAGGAGATAAAAACAAAAGTCTAGGTCGAAGATCGACAGAAAGAGAGAAAAAATGGTGTCGGTCTGAGAACGGAGACCCGACAAATGTTAGTTTTGGCCGAGAAAATAGGATAAAGACAATGGCTGTCAATCAATCAATCAGCATAAAAATTTAAGTCTTAACCAAATTTGTCTAGCAGACATGGATGGCATGAACAGCAACTCAGACAGCAATGAAATTTGCATGAGAATGTCCTTCCTAAGGCAGGGTACAAAATCTCGTTGTACTTATATTTACTGGAGCCAGCAAACAGAGAGCAGGTTACATATCTGGATAAGTCTCTCGGCAAATTCTCGCGTTAATAAACGCAATCTTTTTAAGGCGCCCATGCAGCAACAATTTCAACACCCGAGCATGAAGCGAAATTAAAATTAACCTCCTGAACAAGAGATGGTTAAAGCTCAGCTGGAGGGTCTTCATGTCTGCACGACTCATCTGAAAGCAGTCATGTGACCTGGAACACATACTAACCGACGTTTGGCAGACGTAAGCGGATCTGAAACTCAACCGTTAGTCAGTCTCCTGCCTCCCTACCTCCTATGGAAACGTTTCTCTGTTTATCTGTCAGCTGTCATCCTCACTCGGTTCTATCAGTCCTTCATTGAAAAGTTCTTTACTTTTTCTTTCATTTTCTTGGTTTCACAGATTCTCCATAGGGATCCCTAGATCCCAAGATCATTGAAACCAGGCAGAGGGATTTAGCAGCCTCATTCCTTTTCATTGTAAACGAAGTCAGATTCCAAGTCATGTCAAAAAATATAGGTTGAGATTAATAAAACATCGACAAAGTAAATTTCTGGACTATATTTTAAACTGTGCAATGAAGCTGTATAGCCGTCGCTTTCCAGGAATGACACCAAGACAGCACAAACGACATTAAAAAAGCGATTGACTAGGCAAGATGGCATTTGAGTAAAGGCACGGCGCTTGATGTTCTTGGAGAAGCTGTAATCTTCCAGAAACATGACACGACGAAGCAAGAAACGGCGAGAAATGCCAGAAAGTGCGATCCTGTTCATTCCTGGCGACGCCAGGCTCCACATAATTGGTGTGCATGGCAACACACACGCACTGGCTTCAAACTTCTACCGCTGGCCGCCAGACGTCACCTGTGGCGCCGCGGCCATATTGCTGCCATCGCGAGACTTCTGGTATTTTGCTCCAAGCGCTTGCAAGCATGTCATTCATGCAGAAATATGGTTACACGTCCTCCTCTTATATTTTGAACATGACAGAAACATTTGAAAACAAAAAAGTATCTTTTAAATTTCCCGACTACAATTTTTTTTTTACAATTTTGTTAATATTTTCATCTTTTATTTACTTTATTGATTGTTTCATCTTTCTTTTATTTCTTTGTTTCTTATTTCTTTCATTGAATTGGTCAAATTAGAAAAAGAAATTTGAGGCAAATCTTCTCTCACCTGAGCGCAGTCACCGGAATGTTTCCTTTTTCCACAGTCACGTGTTGCTGTTTGTGGTCAGCCAGTATCTTTTCGTAACTTCCATCTTGCGCGCGCTTGTGGCGACAGTAGCGCCACACCAAGAGCGTCAGGGTGAAGAAGATGGCGGCACTGAGGACACATGCCACCACTGCCACAAGAAGGGTTGCTGTGGACAAACATTTGCCAGGGTGTGTCATTGACTTCGTAAATCTGTGTGGGTTGCTCTGTCTGTGTATATAAATATCTTCGATGTTTATCGTTCATAAACACATATATACTTGCAGACAGACAGACGGACGGACGGACGGACAGACAGACAGACAGACGGACGGACGGACGCACATATAGACGGACAGACCTGACAGTCAAACAGGCAGTCGGATAGAGAGGCATGGACGCTACGAGCAGCGCATACATCAAGGGTTTATTCGTTCTTCCCTGATCGTAATCCCTCGGCACAAAGAAGCGATACAGGCAGTTGAAGACGGAAGGAATCCCCCGAGGTTATTTTTCTTTGTTTGTTTGCATTTTATTTGCAGGGGATAAAGATGCAATCTTTCTTGTATTGAAGATCGTCGTTTTAAACAGTCAAGGCAATGCTTTCAATTAATCAAATTGTATGCACACAATGGACACAAAGGTGTTTTTAGAAAAAAATTTCTATAAGCCCTAAAATAAGGGGTCTTTGTAAACTCTAAACTTTTTTGGTGATACTTGTGTGTGTGTGTGCTTTCGCGCCCCTATGTGTCAAAGTGTATGAGGGTGTATAAGAAAGAAAAAACATCCCCGTTGATTCTCAAAAGATTCGAACCATCGACGATGAATGTTTGGTGTTCGGACTGACACGTTACACCAGGGAATGAGTCCTGTTTGCACCTAACAGCACAGATTACTCCACATGCAGCGAGCATCGAGTGCAGGGCCTTGACACTGGTGCCGACTGCACTCTGGCCCACATTATATCTGTGATTACATGTAACAACCAGCAGGTGACCTCACGACACAGACACGAAACCCACGTGGAAGGCGCCAGAGGGGCGACTGATTAGGCTTCACAACTATTAGCCACGTGACTTCTCCTTTTGTTTACAGAAGGCGATGGTAGAAAAGGATTAAAAAAAACTTTTTAGATAAAAAGATAATACAAAAAAGTGAAACTGAGCAGACATACTGAGAGAAAGAAAGGTAATAATGAATGAAGGAAGAATAAACAGTCTGTAGAATGTGGGACATACTTGTATTAGAAGTTCAAGACTGACTTGTCTGACAGCTGCTAGTGAGGTCGATACTCAGTCGCTGCACTCAGATGTGAGGGACTATTTCTTGGTGCGTCATGGAGTCCACGGGCACCGTCCACTGGGACATGTTGGGAAGGGTGACAAAAAAAAAATTCCCCAAAAAAGCCCAACACACGCCAGTTTGAATTCCCATGCCTTTCCATGTATCAGAAGAAAACCGAAGTAGGTTAGTAATGGAAAATATGCTGGCGCGCACGCGCGTCCACACTCGCAGATACATGTAAGGCACGACAGTTTTTTGTGGTATTACAAAAATTATAAACTACGTACCCTAAAATGAGAAAATATATATAGATATTGCGTGAAATTGCAACCTGCTGTGATAAACAGCCTGTAGAATTACTTAATATCGAACTTGGATATCTACGGACATATTATCTTTGCATGAGTGGAGCCACGTGCCAGGCTTGTCTTGTCCACCCAATGACACGTGGGGCCGGGTGCACAGACTCACTAAGGTTTGTCAGCCAGCTAACACCCTTATGAAATATTAGCAGTTGGGCTGACTGCTCGCGTGTCTGAGCACCCGGCCCCACATCCCGGCACTAATGTCACCCGGCTACTCAGCCCTTGGACTCCAGCGTCTGATGAGAAGTCGCGACCCCCGGCAAGCTGCCATACATGCACCCGACAGCTCGGTAATTTACCCGTCTTGCAGCAGGAAACGTGATCAAGGTGGGCTCCGTCAAAGCCACAAGATAGCTAGGACTAGGTTTATTTCCAGTTGGTCACCTCTGGAGTAAATTAAAATGTTGTAGAAGACAAAAATAGTCCAAGATGGAATATTTATACGTATTAGCACATCTCTTTAAATTTAAATCTCTTTAAATAATTTACATAAATTATCACCTGGTCAGACATGGACTATTCATGTGAATAACATTTATCATATTTATATATTCATTTTGTTGTTTATATCTATAATTGGAGATGTCTTTATGTGAACATATCAATGTATAATTTATATCTATTATCACATAGCTGTCTTATCTACATATGTATATAACCACTTTGTTGAAGAAATATTAATTTTAATATATGTATAAACACTTGTTCAAAGATCGACTTTCATGACTAGATGTTGGAAACACTGATACCTTTAGACTGCTAAAAATTCGGGAGGCAGGTCTATGTCCGCAAGAAAAAGTACACTGAGAGAAAGTTAAGATGAATATGATGCGCAGTTTTTTTTTTAAATATTAAGCGATAATTTCTGTAACTTCCGCCGAATATTGTCATATTCTCAAACTCCTGGTATAGTGTGGGAATGTAGGAATGTGACTCTGTGGTAAAGAATCTGATTCAGCAGGCGGAGACATACTGTACTACTTACACGGAGGGAAAGGAGAGGGGACATAACCTCGCAGAAGAAAATGTACTCTGCTATCTCCAAGCAGAGTTGTCATTCTTTGTTTGCGTCTGGAAACTAAATTCGATGTAGCTTGTTAGTTCGTTTGATTACACTTTCTCAAACAATTATTTGGATGCACGTAATTACTTCGTTCACCAAGCACCAAGTGCTAAGTGCTGCAAACATCCCTGGCGAGCCAGTTAGTCAGAGATGTAGTCAGAGGTCAAAGGGCGGAAGACTATATGAGATACGAATCACGCCTCGCATTGTCAGTCGTAGTTCACGCGACGGTCGCACGCTCGAGTACAATTAATCCGCCTTTCAGAGTTCTGACAAACTACAACAGAAGGTCTTATCAGACATCTTCTACGCTCATCGACGATGTCTTTGCATATCGTGAGCGCTATTCACGCTGTGTTCCCCCAGGGGAGGGCGCTAGGTGCCAACTCATTTTGTTGCCGAGGTGACGTTTGACCTTTGTGTAAGGCGCGTTCTGGCTGGTTGAACTCTTTCTTGCTCTCGGTTGATTGTAACTGGCTGCAGAAAGATTGACAGATTGTATAGGTGCCTTCACTGCATGCTTTTCTGACAGTTCTACTCAAATCAGCAACTCCTACATTTCACATCTGGAACGAACAAGGTTCATCTATTCTTTGAATGTTGTCATGACTTTCTTTAATCAATATCAGACCAGTAACCAACCCATATCACAAATCTCTCTGAAAAGATGTTAAAAATCTTCTGTCACGTACTCTCTCTTTGTATTTTGCTCTTAAAAATCAAACATTTAATAATAAGCTATACAATACTATATAAGCTAATAATGGAACTAGACAAGAGGGAGAACATAAGAAACAGTTCCTAACTGTAATGAGAAAGATTAAGCTACTCGGGAAGCCACCCATCATTCGAGTACATGATTCATTATTCATGGAAGACAAAGG
Organism: Pomacea maculata; assembly: GCA_004794325.1. Taxonomy (NCBI): domain Eukaryota; kingdom Metazoa; phylum Mollusca; class Gastropoda; order Architaenioglossa; family Ampullariidae; genus Pomacea; species Pomacea maculata. The sequence goes on from SRHC01003136.1 coordinate 63,156, forward strand.
AAGCTAAATGAGAAGGTTGGCTTCTCTCTTCCTCCTACCGTGCCTTAGGCACGATGAACCAGTTACAATTCGCTGCTTTTCTGTCCACGCCTCTATAGGCTATGTTACATTTACCTTATTCCTTTTAGACAAAAATAAATCGTTTTGTAGCATATGGCGTATTTTGGTATATGTCACCCGGGTTTAGAAAAAAAAGCAGAGTGCAATTAAAAGGAAAAGTAAATTTTGACAACCCTCCCTCTCCGCTCCTTGTTGCCAAAATAATCAGTTCAGATCCGACGATATTTAATCATTAAGAAGACTCGTGGCTAATATTTTTAATGGGAAAGTCCAGTAAATATTCGATACAAATAAAATTGTGGCCAAGTGCCACGTAGGGTTCCCCAAAGGTGGCTATAAAGTCTTTGGTGTGACAACGTGAATTACTCTGATTGCTAATGAATCATCTGCTCCTCCTCAGAAAGCGTTTTGTGCTGCATCCTAAACAGTCCACAGGGACATTACATTATTTACAACTTCATCACGTAAAAGGCACTCAGTGTTCGCTCGGCTGCAAATAAAAAAAATTCTTTTAAAAAAATCATTAGGATGTACTTTAAAATGTTGTTGAGTCCATTTTCTTTCTTCAAAAAATGAAAATCAAATACTTTGAAAAAATAAACCGTGCTACAGAAACAGCAACATGAGAAAGCACAGATTTCCCTTCCTTGATTTTATTAATGATTTCCCCTTCATTTCATCAATATCAGAATGAAATATCTTTTGTTTGTCTCTGGTGATGCTGCTGTAAACTGACATGCTAAATATAGATCGGATGTAACGTTGCAGCGATCGGTCGTTACGTTAAATCACGTACCGTGATTTGCCTGCAGGTAAGTTTGCGCGTGCGACGTAGCTTAAAGATGGCGCTGCTGTTCTGCCTGTAAACAACGTCGTAAATAATCAACCAAAGCAAATGGTTGGCTGCAAGTGCAAGAACATACGGGTCTCTACAAACCTCAGCCCTTGCAGCGGCTTTTGTGGTTCCCTTCACGGCGCCATTACAGGGGCTCTTCACTGGTTCGAATTATTCTCGAGGGCAAATCTTTTTTTTTTTCCGAAGTCGCATTTTTTTATTAAAGGGATGAATACACCATCGCCTCCTGTATCTCAGCTGCATATTGATTTGAAAAACCTAGATCGACGGAAAGAAACCTGCCGTTCAACACACAGTAGTAATCTAAACTCTACCATTGGGAAGACCTCATCAGCTGCTACACTTGTCTAGCTTCTCTCCCTCAGCCCTCCACCCGCCGCCCGCCTACCCCCAAAGGACCTGCATGGGTCAAGGGGCGAAAAGGAACTGATTGAACCCGGCTACAGCCCAGCAAAGCAATTCAATCTGAATTACCCATGACACCCAAAGTGGCCATCTACGCAATTCGCTCTTGTAGCCGGCACTTCCGCTTGCTGCCTTCGGGTCGCTAGGTGGCGCGCACTCCTGGCTGGACAAGTGTGATAACGGGGAGCTGCAGCTCACACCCAGGATGCTGTCCACCATGGCTCAAGTCAGTGCGGACGTACAGAGTGAGCAAATCTTACCCATCCGCATGTTCATCCGTTTCCTGTTTGTGTCTTGAGAATTTCTGAGCACAGGGTCAGAGGTGGGGAGGAACGAGTAACAATTAATAGCTTCTCAGATCGATTCTAGAAATTTTCCGATAATTTATTCGGTGGTAGTAAATTACCTACAAAGCTGTCAACCTTTGTCCCACCCATGGCAAAGCCGTGGACTCGGGAGTTTTTGTAGCTTTTGTTGTTATGTATTAATGGCGAGTACACACGCTACGGTACGCAGGCCAGAAAAGTTGATGATTTACTTGATATTGATCACCCTAGAGGCGAGACCATCACACACTCTAAGCTACACTTGCCTTTTGATGTGTATTTATGTTTTGATTTTCTGGGGTGGGCGGTCCGGTTGATCTTATCTCTAAGTTTGTTTATTTACCTTACTGATTAACGACCCGTTTACTCGACAAGTGGAAGAAAACTGACGCGCGAACACAAAACACCCTGCTTGTAATTCTTTCTCACAATGAGTTTTATTAAACTGCTAAAAAGTGTATGTGTGCTTAAAAAATGAAAGTATAAACAAAGTCTACTTATATCTCTCTCCTCATTTTTTTTTTTTTTTTTTTTTGATACACATAGAGTTATTCTCGCGACGTCACGATAACAGAATTGTTGACGAGAGATGAGAAATGAAAAGCTGATCACAACATGACATGTCAATAACAATAACAAACAGATCTTCGTAAACAACAACTTTAAAATAGAGAGATGGGCAATGGTCCGAGCATCATGCATCAACAAGTGCGGGGTTCCTTGTAAGGGACACAATTCAATGATTTTTCCCAATAAATGCATTGTTCGAAGGGAGCATTGCGTCCCTTCAGTCAGCTTGTTTCACACCGGTATACTGGCTTGGACTCAGCTGCCCAGTGTACTAGTGTTCTTTATCACATCAGTCTATCTGTTATTAATTGTTTCAATTTATTTGCCAAAGAGACTATGATTAACTCAGTCACCTATAAAAATCGACTGAAGTATTTTAAATAGGTTTTGACTCCTCTGGTCACAGTGTAGATAAAACTAGATCGACATTTTTTGGATGGTCTCGGGAACAATACTTTTAGGGAGTTTTCTTTATCACTCGTTTTTCCGCTTCAAATAACAGGTCCTTGAACTGGAAAAATTAAAATACTGTTCTCACGAAGGTTATCAAATCCCCTGTCAATTACCCTTCTAGAACATTCTAAGTACGTGTGTACCATCCTTCTTTCCAGAGCAAGGTTTTCTCCTCTAGAAGTTTAAATCTGGATGTAAAGATTAGACTATAAAGTAATCAGGCAAGTTAATTAATTAGAGATTTTTTTTATCCAGTTGTCCTACTTTACAGTTAAGAATTTTTTTTTTTTTTTTTTAGAGAACTCGTCTTTTTTCTAATATTGTGCTTGTATACATGACTAGATTATGTGAATCACGTTTTATTAATGAACTAATGGGATGCATATTTTTTCTAATGACAGCACAGATATGTGACAAACACACAGACACAGTGTTCAACACCCTCGACATCAGCATTGCGCAAGAACACGTGCCAGGCACTGGGAGAGCTGGGACCATAATATGTTAATTAGTTGCATCTGTGTACACACGTGACATCATTATTCTTATCTCTCTCAGTGGTGATGTTTGTAGAAGTGTATTTTGAGGACGGAAGAGGGGTATTCAGCCACAGTTTGGAATATAGAATCTTGCACTAAGATCTATAATAATAATATGTTTATTTTTATTTATTTATTTATTTATATACCACATCTCTACAAACAATTGGCTGTTAACAATCCTTAAAGTACACTTTCTAGGCATTTTCTTATAAACCCCATTTTCTAATCATCATTATAGTTTCAAAATGCACTAGATAACCATCTGAGTCGTCAGAAAGCACTATCTTGTATAATCACAGGAAATCTACTCTCTCATCCATCCACACATGAAACCCTCGGGGACCAATCAGAAAAGGTCACCGGCAAGTTGTCGAGGGTTGATGTCGTTGGGTGTGATGAATGACATTGCGCAGGTGTGTCATGCGCATGATGCTCGTGCCTGTAGCAGCGTCAGGAGAACACACGTCTGGATGGATGCTCCCCTGGAAGGACTTGCCCGCGAAAACTGATAGTTGCTTTGTGAGTAAAACTTGCAGACACTGCTGCGCTCCTTCATCTCCAATGAATATATCTCCATTAGGTCTGGTCTCAACAGACTCACTGTATTTCGTATCAGCTATTTGTCAAGAAGAGTCTGTCAGGGGCATACACTCAGTGGAATGACAATACATATCAGCGATAGGGCGTGCAGTCTCTTGTGAATAATTCATTTTATCTATTGGAGTTGGAGAAATGGTCTATACTAGGAGTGAGGTGACATATAAACAACTCACAGTTAAGTGTCTGCATGTTAATAAACTGTTTGAAGCAGCTTCGTCTTCCTTCTTTGTATAAATAACAGTTTAACGACGAAAACATTACTACGTTTGAAGCCGGGTCTGACCTTTTTATCGCAGACCAAGCAGTCCCAGGGATATTCTGTGTACAACTAAAGGGACTTTTTTAAAACGTGACTCAAGGCAATAATCAGATACAAGAGAACCATCAAACCCATTAGAACCAATAAATTCTATTTATTATCTGCTTCAAAAGAACTGTAAACAATTATTCTGTGTATCCAAGGAGACCATTTGACTGTCACATACAAAAGCACAAATAAATCCCCCAAGCAACACACACTGTATTTCGTTCTTCCATTGACGCCCCCAGCCAGCAAGAAGACCTTGTCAAGATGATGAACTATCAACTAATTAGGAAAATTAAGTTTGTATACAAAAGATTTTCATTGATGAAGACAGTTGCAGAAACCGGTCTATCATCTTGACCGGATGGCCTGATGGAAAGTTCAGTCTACCAACTGACCTGACCCAATCGTTCAACTTCAGATAGGAACTGTCTGTGCAAGATGGACTCCTTTCAAAAATGAAGGAGTAACAGTGCCGTTAGCATGTAAACTGAAATGAGCCATTTAGTAGACTCAGATTATTCAGAAACCATGCTTGTCTGAAGCGTGCCATGAACTCCTGGACTTACTAGGAATGGCTGGTTACAGTTTGTCTCCACCTGAAATATCTGTCAGGCATACCCAATCGCAAATCAACCAGAGACAATTCAGCCACATAAGCTTCCTATAGACCATGATAAAATGTTGATGTTGAGTTCTTTGGATGGAAGGAATTACATGAATGGTGTTTATTATCTCACAAACTACTAGAAGATTTACAGATCGGAAAATATCAAAGAGTTCAACCGTGATCAAGAAACTATAGGCTCATTTCTCTCGGTATTCATTACCATGTGTGGTAATAATAGACAAAGTCACACAGTTCACCTCGTGAAACTTCGAGAACCTCGCACTCTCCTTGGACTTCGAACACAGAAAGTCAAGAACAGATAACATCTGATAAAATTCAAATATTTACTCCTAGTTTGAGAATAAAGTTGGTTCACGACTTACCCATCACCTGGACATGGCTGCTGAGGTCTGTGGTGTCAAGTTTACAAGTACAGGCCAACACATGGTGTGTTCACGGTAATATTTCTCTTCTTGATATTATGCACGTGCGCTGTTTGAGTTCAAGTGACCTGACTATTCTGATGATGAAGAGGGGAGATGCTTAGGCCATGGGAAAGAATATATATTGTTTGACTCGCAGGTACAGCTGCAACTTTATTTATACGTATGCAAGCTCACAAACATGCACAGAGTTACAATAAAAGGTGGATGATGGTACGCAGTGAGCTCAAGTTACAAGAGACAAATTTCAGCCCCAAACATGTACACAGAAATGGTCTTATATCTGAAGGACTGTTACAGAACTATTTATCATTGTAGAAATTATTATTTATCAAGAGCATCCCCCTAGAGGCGAACAAAAGATCATAAACGAACCGACAGTCGAGTGTACAGCAAGAAAAACTAAGTGCATCGATAAAGAATGGAGGAGTTAGGGTGAGAGGAAAATTACTCTTGATGGAGTAAGATGAGTTTTGATGCCGGGTTTAAAGGCTTCGAATGTACATACAGTTCAACAAGAAAGTGCACAGAGAGGAGGGTACCACAAGCAGACAAAGAGACTGACTCGGGTGGCATGGGGTCAGTAGTTCAGACAGGGTGGGGCAAGACCTTGCAGACAATGATACACAGTGCTGACATCTTGTAGTCAATGTGATCAGTGTCAGTGTAGCATGGTCCACTGTCCACCCAATGAAGACAACACATGAGAGGCTATTTTAAGCTCTTTGAAGTTTGTCTCGCAGACAGAAAGAAAAATAGAGAATTGAGCTAATCTAGTCCGGACAACACAAAAGCAGGCAGGAGCTTGTTTGGTGGCAAACAACTGATATGAGCTATTGATGTGATGTGACTGATCATGTGAAGCTCAAGGAAGATGAAATTACAGCCGGCATTGATGTGAGAGACAGAGCATAATGTTTATTGTGGACGGTCTGGAAAAGAGAGAAATTCAAACGCCAACGAAAGTGAAGGTAGTAGACAATGACTTACTTTCAAATTTATTTGTAGAGTCTGTTGACTCAGTTTTGTGTTCATTTGTGAAAGATTTGTATTTGTTCCAAAACGTGGATTACCTTTATGTGCGAACTTTTTTTTGTAAAATATTCTTTGATGTACACTCACGATTGTTAAGAAACAGTTCATACTTTTTTTTCTAATGATGTGCTGAGCACATTGAAACTTCTACGTACTCAGCAAGATCGCTGGAAACATTAACATAAAACATGTAATTTCTGTAGACACTAACAAGATGACGACCTCTGCTCGGGGTTCTTACCACCTGCTGTGTGGAAACCGTGTGATGTCGCCAAAATCAATGTTCTCAAGATTGTAGCATTCTGGACTTAATGTGAGAGAGTTCAGTGATGAGAATCGTCAAGAGCAGCTTCGGTTATCGATCGATGAAACACGTGGTCGATCGGAAATGAGGTATTCATGAGTATCAGGATGTGTATGAGTTTGTGTAGATGAGGTGTAACGTGGTGTGAAGTGTGATTTGGTGTGATTTGTATATTATGATGCTATGTGATGTAATATCTATGTGTTACTGTTTTCTGTGTTGGCGGAGTTTCAGAAGTCTTCAGAAAGGTATTGTGAAAGAAGAGTTTATTAAGTGTTAGTTACATGCATTATAGTTTCCAATTGCGCATATAGTCGCAACTTCCGGCAGTCTATACTGTTTAGAATGGCATCTTCCGGCACGCCATACTGTTCTACATCTCTCGCCTCCTTTTGCCCCCAGATGTGCACCTTTCCAACTCCAACCACCAAGGACACCTGAACGACAAGTCCTGGTGACCGGCACCATAAAACCGTTAGCTGGTGGGCAAGCACTCCAAGGTAGTCCTCCAGTCCGCCAACCTGTGCGCCACCTAAAGGAGCCGACCCCGAGTAATCTCTCTTTGTCGACACTCGAACACACAGGCTAACACTCCATACCTTTGCTACCAGCTGCGTCTGAGGGCCGTGGCTCCCATCACAGGTTGGTGCTTTATGAGGCTGTATGTAAAGAAAAAAAACCCCCAAAGTTCTTGACCCATTGACAGTTGGTGCATTACCAAGGTGAGTAATCGCCCCTAGTTAACTCTTTTTGCTTTGTTAACTTTTCGTTCTCGCGTCTATGCTTATCAGACGATTTTGCAAGTGCGACCATGACCTGTAGGTGTGTGTGTGAGAGAGAGAGCGTGCGTGGGACTGGATGGCAGGATTAGTGGGTACAGTTGTTTTATGTGTGAAGCGACCACGCATGCAACCAGAAAGTTCATCACGTGCGAGCATGCGCAGTGATTCAAGCAGCCATATATTCCTCGCACGCCCACTGACTGGCTGATTTACAGGCTAAACAATCTCAGGGGACAGTACAAATCAAAATCAACAAAATTAGAGGTTCTGACATTCAGTTTCCTATCAGTTGCAGTGAATGTCTAAATTTAAAAGCGCAAGAAGATAACGGGAAGCGTCACGTGGTCCAAAAACAAATGTTGATTGTTTACAAAAACTACCTGGTGAATGCTTAGCTATATACTCTATGAGGTTGGAGGATTAAATAGAAACATATAAACATATCTATATACAATGCTGACGTCAGTGCTGTTGACATTTCTGCGTGGTAACCTTTGTAGATGTGCATCTTGAGAACGGAAGTGGGTGGGTATTCATAGAGATGAAGGTAATAGTATCTTGCACTAAGCAGCAGCCAATTATTTGAAAAAAGAATTGCACTGCAGACGTCCTCTAAAAATATTTGTTGCTCAGTGAAATATCATTGATTAGTTATAACACGAACAGAGTGCTCCCGTCACTCCATCTCCGCATTCATAAGACTCGCAGTTATTTTGAAACAATCGATGGATGCAGGGCTTCAGCAGGAGTTTGTCAATAAAAAGCAATGAAACAATGGCCTCCAGCTCCAGGTTAATGGGAGCTCTCTAGTCTAAAAAGAACTGAATTTATGGACCGTACGCTGTAACAGGCACGAACTCATGACTCTAGCTGCTCACGCACGCGCGCACGTGCACACATAGGTCAGAACTGGAAAAGAGATGGAAGAAAAAAAAACTCAACATTTCATTACGATTATTTCTCATGATCTGAGTTTAAAATGTCATTGCAGAGCTCATCTCCAGAAACAAAAGCCTTATCAAGTTTAAAAGTTTTTTAGTTTTAAGGTTACTACTGAAAGATCAGACTTTCACATGTCCGACCTGCATGCCTCCACTCAGGTAACTCACCTGTTCTTTCCGTTCTTAAGTCCGGTAAGAGAGACTGCATGTACCACTTTTCGGTTTTTATATTGTTAGATGTTTATATATACATAATGTTTATGACAATGGCTCGTTTTCCTCAGAAAATAACTCTGGACATACAAATAAATTATTTTCTTCCTAAACTATTTTTCTATCAATTTATTCTTCACGAATTTGCTCGATATTTTTTCCTTCCTAACACCAAAGAAAAAGGAAGTGACTTTTTCCTTTTATATCTTTACTTAAGTGATTTTAAAGCTAGATTTATACTACTGTTTTATTCTGGGTTTTTTATAAACATTTTGTTCAAGGATGTTAAGAAAAGAAGTGCGCGTGCAAAGTATGATTGAATGGTGTGCATGTGAATTGTCACAGACTCGGTGCGCGTGAGAGTTATTGCCGAGTGGTGGTGGCTGATTAAATTGATCATTTTGTTAGACACATAACCAGAAATAAAACACATTAGCCATCAGTTCTCACAATGAATAATTCAGTAATTCTAATTTTAAAGGTCGGTAAATGAGAATTGAACGCCATGCAACAAGTCCTCTCAGCTGTGAGATTTCATCAAACGCTTTGACTGGCAGACGACAATTTTTCCAACAGACGTCTGGCACGTGACCCCTTGTCACACAAACCTCGCCCAAGAGCAAAACATGCAATTTTGGAGACATGCACCTGGGTACAGACCTTGACTTCATGCCTCCACATCATCGCTACTCCATGTCTCCACATCATCGCTACTCCATGTTTCCACATCAGTACTTCTCCATGCCTCTACAATCTACATCATTGGCACTCCATGTCTCAACATCATAGGCCTCTACATCATTGCTACATAAGAGTACAGACGACCGATCGAGCAGACGACAAAAAATACAGAGGACGCAGCTCTACAGATGACCCCCGGGACCCCAACATACAGAGAGCAATCTGTCAGGACCGGAGACAGAGCTAAAGGTCAAGAAAAATAGAAGAGCCGAGGGTAGGAGAGCAGTGTCAAGTGAAGTGCACTTGGTCAAAACAAGCCAATCAACCCATTTTACTCGATAGTTTATTAGCCAAGCCAGAAATGTGGCCGAGGTCAACGGGTGCAATCTGGATCTTATGTACCACAGTTTTATTTTCTCCTGACCAGTTTTAGACATTTATAAATAATAAATGCGGAATGGCACGCAAGCTCTATAGACTCATATAACCACGAGAAAAGGAAATAACTTGTTTTATTGTAAATTTATTTCTGTCTATACGTTTGTTTGCGTGCATCAGCATACGATACCGACAAAAATCGACTGTTATAATTATTAGAAACGCTCCTTATCACAATTTTGTGATCCCGCCCCTTATGACAATTATTTGAATTGCTTTTTATTGTAATTCTACCAAATGTTTATAGTCTTTTTTGTACAATTTTTGTTCGCGGTTAGAATTAGAGAAAGCAAGTTCTGATGATTTAGATGATTGTTTCCAATGTCATCGATTTGATGAACTAATGTCCTTTTTTTTGTTGAATTTCACAAAACTGTTTTCTAAACTAAACACTTAAGTTTGCACAAAACATTATCAGACATCTTCAGGACAGTCGGACATGATCACTCACTTAGTCACTTGTTCTAACTAAGCTTATGAAAGATTTAATTTGCTTACACAGTCCACACATACCACTGATGAATAGCTGGGGCCGGGTGCATAGTCAACCAGTAAGCCTGAGACTACTAAAACATTCCAGCTGCGTTATCGTGCATCCGACCCCTGGTAAACACTAGTGTCTAGGAATTAATTTAGGAATTAAGGTAAGCTATTTATCCCAGAAGGCAAGCAGCTCAACATCTCTAATTAACAACACCATCCCACATTCATACCATCCTATACAATCATAATTCACATATGATCTCAGTATATTTTTACACATTCAATACAGGAGAGCACGCACCACACGGGGTGAAGTGGAAACTAGGAGACAGTGATGATGAAGGGCTGATGGCGGAACGTATAGACAAATCGACTTAACGAACAAAGCACACAAAAAAGTAGAGAAAAATGTTGTACAATCAATGTGTATTTATAGCACTGCCACATTCCCAGAAATGTACAGCTGGGGTTGTATACGATCAGGGTCAAAGAAGACGAGTGCTACCTTACTGATCCATGTTGTGGATGTATGAGACCTTGTTTTATATGGAAACATACATTATTTATATGGATTTATTGAAGTATTAATTCACAATACTGACCAGTTTTTGCTAATGAAATCATGCTACCATACTAATCATTCTCTTGTAATGTACTTCGTATATCAATAAATTTCCACACCTCACGTCCATCTTGCGGTACATCTGTATCAGCCTGTGCTGTTCCTTTCTGTAGATCATTCTACTCCTGTTCACTGTTTTAAAACGATGTTCATGTATCTTACCATGTCGATCAATGAGAGATAGAAAGACGATCTGCATGACAACACTGGTTTATTTCTGTAGGAAAGTTTTTGTGTGAATTGTATTGATTGCAGTTACAGAAGCAGAAGATATTCATTCCATTAGTGAACCAAGCTAGCGGTGGTGGAGTGTCATTGATGTCCTGTCTCCTCCACACCTGCCAGTTCCAGCAGCAGACTGGCTGAGTCATGAGCTGGCATTTCAAGACAGATTTGTAAATATTTGTTTCTCTTCCCTCCGTCAACTATTTGCAGACACGTCACTCACTCTTTGGTAAACAGTTTCCAGACATTTTTTAATGTCTCCGTGGACTTGCAATGTGAATGAGGCTCAGCGACAAAGACTAGTTCGGTGAAGTTGTATCGACTTTAAATACAAAGCATACAAATTTTAAAACATGGCAGACTAAATTAAGACAGAATTACATTAAAGCTTCTTCAGTAAGTGACCTTTAGAAGGACCTCTTATTTTATAATTGTGAAGTATGAATATGAAATGTGAATGTTAATGACGTTTTATGCGGTATTAGTATAACAAGAATATTAAGCTTTCTTTGCAATGATTATTTAAGATTATTTTTCATCTATTGTTTTTCTTACCTACAATATTTCTTTATTTTTCTAACCCATTTCCTGACAGTCGCTAGTCATTAGAGTTGTGGCGCATGATCTAGCAGTACTTCGATTCTCTCCACTTTAATTCTCAAATTTCCTGGAATTTCGAAAGCTAAGAGCGCTGATATCATCAAGACAATTTGATTTGTTGGTAGTTTTCAGCTTCGACCTGAACGTAAACATTAAGATCATCATCATCATGGTATTGATACAACGCATTTCCCTACACGAGGGGGAGTTAACTGTGCTTTACGAGATGTAAAGGGCAGTAAGCAGTGATGCCGCATGACAGAGCAAGGCACCACAAGAAGACAGTCATACAAACACACACAGTGAACATTGCTAGGAACATAAAAGAACACAGAAAGAAGAAGGTAGAAAAAAGCAGGAATGGTATCATCATTTTCATCATTTTCATCGTTTTCATCGTTATCACCACCACCACCAAAAACAAGAACATCACACTTTCGTCCGCACTTTTGACTTCCCGACATCTTTGATTCCCTTGACGTGTGTGTGTGTGGTGCGTGAAATGCGATCGAACACCAAAAACTGGGAAGCAGGGAGAAAAAGAATGGATAAGAAAAATACAGGATCGGATTCAGAGAAAGATGGGATTGCAGCTCGTTGGGTGACAAGCTTGCGAGGGAAGTTTAGGAGCATTTACAATTACATTCACTACTACTGCTAATAATAATTGATAATGATGATAATAATACAGATGACAATAGCAGCCTTTTGACAGTGTTACTACTCAACATGGATGCCATTAACAAGATGTATAAACGTAAAAATTACATTCTGACAAAGCTGAGAACTACCGCCATATTGAGGAATAACATATCCAACATTTTTGGTGGTACGTTTATTCTAATGATTCTGCTAGAAATTTGCTTTATCTATTATGCAAGAAGTCATGAAAAAGTCATAAAAAGGACAAATCCAATACCAGTGTTTATAACATGAAACATAATAATGACTTACCCTGTCCTATGGAATGCTTGTGAAACGGGTGCAATGATTCGTCGCCTGTTGTCATGGCTGCGTCAGACCTGTCGATGGATTCCTGCACAGTTCCGAGGATTTCTGCCACTAGATGCTCAAGTTAAGGAAGTTGGTCAGTCCTTGCTGGACACGTGGAGAGGTCTTGAGGTCCTGTGGTGTGGTGCAAGTGTCCTACACAGCCTCTTGCTGACTGCGGTGAAGAATCCAGGTCCAGTCCACACAAAACGCTGGCTTTCACAGATTTCTCAACGAATGGTGCTTGCCAAGTAATCTGGAACAAGTGTGTACCGTCAAATTAATGTCAAATCGAAGAGCCAGGGCTGCCAGGCTACAGCATCAACTCGTAAAAGTCACAATGGTGTGTATCAATCTATATTCCACAAACCCAAACACTTCACTCATTCTTGACCTTCTTTCCAGGAAATACGAGTCGCTTGTAAAGGTTTCTGCAAGAACTAGAATGTAGAAATGGGAGAGAGAAGATTGAAGCTCAAATCCATAAAAAAAAAGCTAACGAGAAACGAGAAAAAAGAAGCAAACAAACACAAGAAAAGGGAGGAACAAAAGAAAGAAAAAAAACTCCACGGAATTTCCTAGGATGATGTGAGCTAAGCTAATTTGTCAAAGGGATGAAAGAACACGCTGATGTCAAATTTATTTAAGAAAAGGAAACAATGAAAAAAATTTTTTTTAAGTAAAAATCAAAATCAAGGTTAGAAAACAGAGAGTAATAAAAGGAAGAAAAGCATGAATTTTCCAACAAGAATACGTGTCTTTCATGCAGATGACCGTAGCGATGATAGTTTTTCGTCGCGAGCGTTCGGTCCTTTGACAAAGATGACAAGAAATTATTGAGCAGCCCTCGTGGGTGAAAGATCAGTGGCTACCCCGACAAATCACATCGTTGAAGATGAAGATGCGATGAAAAGCCTGGACACAGGGTGAAGAAGGGTGCCTGGAATATCCTGGAATATCCTGGAAAGTAATTCCACCCATCCACGGCCTCGCTCTGAGCTCAAAGCCTGTCAGCAGCCAGGAGACCAAGACAACACTCGTCATCGCCGGCAGACAAAGAAGTGAAGAGAGGATAAAAGCTGCAATCTTGTACAAAGCGCTCCTTTCTGTAGATAGGAACTTGCTTTTATTTCTCATCCTGCTGGGAGCCATGCTGGAGGATCTGACTCCATCGGAGATACTTTCAATTGTTCTGGAGGGCTTAGAGGGGACAAGGAGGAGTCTCGTTACAGGCTTGGAGTAATCCCTTTTGTCTTGCTGAGACTGACCTCTGCTAAAAGCACTGGTACTGGAGAAAGTCGGTGAAAAGCCATTTCCCAAATAGCTACTTGCAGAAAATCACGAGTGGGTGGGTGTGTTTGTGCGAAAGATATAAAGAGAACAAAAAAAACCAAATACCTGACAAGCCGAAACCCAATCAGACAACAAATTATTCAATGAATTCAACGAATCATTGAAAGAATTAATAAAATATTCATTACCTTTTAACATGTAGCTAAATGTCAATGGAATTTGTACATTTGTGTTATTTGTTGGTGTTTGTATTTTGATTTCGGTTCCAGTAAACAGTAGAACAAGCCGACCAGAGCTTATTTGCTTTTCACCGCTGTCAGAGCCATGGACAGACAAACAAATCGTCCCACAGTCCTTTTCGACTAATTCTGTGTTTGTTTGTTTGTTTGTTTGTTTGTTTGTTTGTTTGTTTGTTTGTTTGTTTGTTTGCTTGCTTGCTTGTTTGTTTGTGTGTGTGAGAGCGCTTTAGTGAAAGAAAACGCAAAAGAAGACCTGGACTAAAATGTCAAGAAAGAAAGAATTAGTCTGTGAAGGACTATGTAACAAGTGAAGTGACAAAGTGAAGGGAAATGAGCTAGAGAAAGCAGATCATATTTCTGTAATTTAGAGCGCGTGCGAAGAGAGAGGGAGCTGTTAGTGATTGTGTATGCAAATAATAAATGTGAAAGGCAAGAATGAAAGAATACCCAGAAAGAAAGAAATAGCGAGAGATGCTAAACAGGTCTGGAGGGGAGAGAAGGGAAAGTATTAGAGAGAAATTGAGCTGAGAAAGAGAAAAAAATATGCAGGAAGGAACAGAGAGAAAAACAAAGACAAATGAGAAAGGAAGACGACATAAACTAAGGATGCATTTGCCATGTTTGAATTATTTACTGCATGTACAGCATGTTTAAAGTTTTCTTCATTATTTTACCAAACTCCTACATTGCTATTTTCGTAAAAGTCCCCAGGGCCCAGTGTTATCCCGACACGTCTCCCACCAACTACAACAAAGTAAATAAACAGACGCCTACACAGTTCCTCCTGCTATAAATCTGTAAACAACATTGTTTCCTCCTACGTCCTGACTGTAAAATATCACCTCACCCGCACAGCTCATGAATTCTGCAATCAATAAGTCATTTTTTTAAACATATTCAGCGTGGGTGAATAAAACAAAGTATACGTGCTCCATAGTTCACTAGTCTTTCTGTCTATACCTTGAACTGCTGGTGACATTACCCAGGAGTCAAGTTCACCTCGTGAAGAACCATAAACAACCATGTCCACTTTTTTTCCCAAAAGCATTATCCATCAAACACGATTACACACCGTGTAACCATCACCATGGCAACGGCTCACAATGTCCAGTTACTTCTCAGCTTCAGCTTTTTAGCGAACAATTAAAAATTATGATGCGTTGAGCCAATCATATGGAGATCAACCCTTCAGTGACAAAAACGACGGCGTCAACGGTGGCTGCGGTCCTGGTGGTGGACAACATGTTTCCCATCGGCCCCGGCGCTGAGCGTGACGGCCCCTGATGGATGCTGCTGCTAATCTGTTGTAGCCAAACCAGTTTATCAGACCTCTCCTCGTGACCTGTCTGACCTGTCTGCCAGCTCCTGCCGCAGGCCTGAAGGATGCGGGGCCACAGTTCCGTCTCTGCGCCCTCTGCAGCGCCACTCGGTTTCGAGTAAAGAGAGATGCCCCCTTTCAGTCAGATGCAAATCGTAAAGATTTTGCTTGGAAAGACAATAAAATATGATGTCTGATGTTTGATTCATTGCATTCCTGGTGCTCGGGGGTCAGACCAAGAAAATTGTTGGAGACAACGGGGTGTTGTATTTCGACAGCAAAGCTTTTAAACTTTGCTCCTTTTTATTGTCGAATCCCTGTTAAGAAGAGAGTGGTAGACGAATGTAAATGTTGAGAGAGGAAAGTATAAAGATATATGTAGCTAGAGGTAGATAAATAAATAGAAAGAAAGGGATGAAAATTGTATTTGTTTCTGCTGAGATACGTTGGAGTATTTTTAAATTTCAGTGCACAGCGGGCTCAAGTAGACTTACTGTCAGGAAATGTTTCACAAATATTCATTCATACAGCACTGCCCAGTGTCTCAGGAAATACAGGCCTTCACTGGTCTTTAAATCAGACTTTACATTCCTGAAGATAATTTGTGAAAGTGGGTCAGTAAGAGAAAATACCTGTTTAGTGCAAGTTGGTATTAGAGCCCACGACAGCTTCCCAAGTAAGACAACACCACGCTAAGGTCCACTTGTTGGTTTAGTAAGGTTTCCTCAAAACCGAAGCCATAAAAACAAGATTTTTTTCTCCCCAGACTGCGCCTGGCTACCGACAATCAGAAGAACAAACAGCTCGAGAACACTACCATAGATGCTAAAAATAAAAAAAGGAAAATTGACCAATCGTCTTCTCTTTCTGAAAAATGAGTCCAAAATGAAAGCTAACTCGCCGGAAGGGAAAATCGTTTCCCTCTTAAACAAGTGGAGGCCTGTTATTTACTCCAGGGGCAGATTATTAGGAAGTCGTCTCGGGGCCATTGCACATTTTCTTGATCCTGCGCTGAAAACCATCAGCGGTTGAGCGAGGGTGATTATGGGAGAAGGCGTGAGGAGTTGGGACACACAGGGCTAACTGGGTTTGCCTAAATAACGGGTCCTGGGGCCATCTTTGATGCCCACTTCGCCCAGACTATCAACTCTGTCCGTAACGCCGCCACACTTAGAGGAGCGACTAAATGTGTGGAAAATATGTGTGTCTGGAATGTTTGTTGTTGCTGAATGCTCCAAACATCTATTCATTACAATGTGAGTAGAGCGAACACTACGCAAAAAGGACATGATCGTGTGGCACAGAAACCAGATTAAACTTAAAACTCTAATTTATTTATTTACATATCCCATCACTCCCAACCATCACGCTTCCACATTGTTCGCGAATATTGACCCAGGGTGTTGGACTTGTCTGGTTGTCTGGATCAGTCTCTCCAACAGCTGAGGTCAGCAGAAGGGTGTGCCTGTCACAAGCAGTGACCTCCGATCCTATTCATTTCCATCAGTCCCCCCGCCAGCTGCGGCCTGCAGCAGTGCATGCCTGTCCGGTCTCGCCGCGTGATGAAGTGGTCTTGGCGTCTGGCCGCCACCTTGCGAGAAGCCATCCCAAGGGGGATGCCAACAAAATCAGCGATGCGGACCTAAAGACAGACTGAGAAGGGAAGATGGCTGCTGGCACGATCCCAAGTGACCGAACCATAATGACTGGTTTCCCTGGTGACTAAGGGCTCTCAGGCGTGGTTCTTCTAGACTGGACTACCCCCCTTTCTTCCAGAACCATCTTTTCCTCGTTTCGACCAATAGAAACGTTTCGTAAGCTCTGAACATGCATCTTGGACTGTCTCCAAAGCCGCAGGAATGCTATCAAGCTCTGCTCTTGCTGACCTGGTTGTCAGGATACCAAGCATTTTTAACAGAAAATTGACAGATTAACCTTGGCGTATTCCTCCATTGCGAGATTGTGTTAAAAAGTTACAGATATTCTCGAAAAATGATTTTGTGAATCAGAGGCGGACCGGTTCGATACCCCTGAGGCGCAACGAACTTCTACCAGCCGAAAATAAACACCTGACTTCACAAAGACAGTGAAAAGAAGAAGAAGAAAGGGCATTGCCCTCACCAAAATCTGACCCCAAGAAAAAATTAGTCCTGTTGCTGCACTCCTCAAAGACCTATAATTAAGGAATAAAGGAATAAACGAACAGCAATTTCAATTTTTCCTAACTGAGCGGATTTCATATCAACTAACTGACATGTCAGGAAATTTCCTGCAGACAGTTGCACGAGTCAGCATAATGTATTGCAGCTGTTTGTCACGCGTCAGCGAGACTGGATGCAGCTGCAGCTGGTTGAGAAACAGCTGCAAGAGTTTTGCTAATCTTATTGCAGTGTGCTGACAGGACTAATCGAATTCTGTGCAGCTAGTTTATGTTAGTGTCTGCGTTTAACTGTTTGAAAACGAGAAAAGCAGGTGCCATATGAAAAACAAAAATTAAACAAACGGAAAAACCACGTTTCGGAGGGTAAAATATAAAAACTAAATGACAAACGGGGCATTCAATCGTTCAGACAGCCTCCTAAAGCACTTCAAATTGTTTTGTCCATAGAAACAGCTCGGCTTCCTACAAAAATACAGAACAATTTTATTTTTGCTCATTCGGTATGAGCTGTCAACTTTTATTAATTTCGACATTTACACATGGCTTTTTTGTTAGGAGTTTTTCCATTTGCTTTTGCTTTATTATTTAGTAACTGTAATTTTTTTATTTCCTCTGGAAGCAAAACATTTCTGCTGGTGTCAGTGAATATTTGCTTCAGTGGTCTGACACTGTTTATCGTGAATAATAGTTTCGAAAGACTGAAAAGTGCAACTGCAGCTTTTGCCTGAATCAGTTCTGTCGAAAAAAGTTGAAAACCCACAATTAATCAGCAAGAAAATTCAAACTGCAAAGATTGCGAGGTTAAAGTGAAGTAGGCAACTATTAATTTCCTGACATCAGATCATCACACACAGCTAAAAACTAACCCTGACATTCCAGGTGTGCTTAGGATAATCTTCCACGGCATTTAATCAGAATGAGAAATGAAAGAAGCTTGTCTCTCTAATACTACTCTTGAAATCATGACAGACGGTGATTTCTCGGTCATTCTTCGTCAATCATTGTCCAGTTTGTTAGTAAAGAGAGGGTAGAGATGTGTGGGTAGGAAATATTTTGTAACAGAGATAATTATTGTGGGTTAGCTCAAGTGGATCTCTGAACATACCACACACTAATTCACTAATAGTAAGCCACCTCATCACAAAGATTAAAATATTAACGGTTATTAATTGTAACCTGACTTTTTTTATCGTTGTCCTTTTCGAGGATTATTCAAAAAAAAAAAGTGAAAGAATTTTTAGTGTCAAGAGGAAAATAATATATATATCTTTTTCGCTTTTCTCTCTTTCTCGCACGCCGAAGAAGTCGATAAAAGTGTGGATCTTCTCAGCTGAAGTAATACCTGGTTCAGTGGAAGGTCATTTGATACCCGATGACAGCTTTGGGAAATTAATTTGAGTGGAAATAGCTAGCGCAGTGCGCATGCGCGTGTGCAAAATTCATTTATACTAGGGTATCCATGCTGCATCTAAGCAGACCTTTCCAGATAAATGCTCCACATCCTTCACCTTCAAGTTGTAACAAATTTAAAGACGAACCCCAGTGCAAAAGTATTTTCAATTGGAGTGTCTTCAGATCGCTACAAAATACATATTTAAAAAAATCAGACTGAAAAATTTTGCTCCGCTCACGAAATTTAAGACTTTGAACATCGACATTCTCACCTGAGTTTTGGAAAGAGGTCAGTCTAAGTTTTTCTTAATACATAAATAAATCATTGTGCCAGAACCTAACGACAGCTGTAGCGCGTGTTAATCGTTTACACTTTCCCCGCTTGAGATAGGTTTAATATGTAATGGAGGGACAAACGATTGTGAATGCAGCTCACTACCAACATTGGGTTAATGAGCGAGTTGAGTAATGAGTTTACCTTTTGACAGATGAAAACAACTTCATTGATACAATCTTCCTTAACATTTCTGAACTACATAGCGGCTACACAGAGGAACCGTGCGAGTTGTTACATGATCTGAGATGGGTGTGCACGCTGCAGATACCCGACTGCCCTCTAGATACCCGACGCACGAAATGTCTGCACGTGCGGAGGATTAGACAAAGTCCTGTCACCTAATTCTGTAACCAATCGAGTGCTGATCGAGGATTTTACTGAAAATTCAGTCTGCAGCCGAGGTTTGTCTGAGGCTTCCTTAGTGAAGTAGTTCCTCTCACACCTGTCCTTCTTCCTCCGTACACAAAACTTTGATGTCTCTACTTCTGATCACCGACAGTAGTCCGATAGAGAGAAAAGTGAACAGACTAACAGACAGACAAAAATCAAGTGACACTGAATAGACTGTTACCACACGTGCAATAGAAGCTAATGTTCAGACTTTCTTTTAGCTTACATTTGTTATTTTTATGGAGAAAAGTTAAGGTCTTCCTTTAAAAAAAAATGTGTCCAGAGAGACAAAACTTTGATGGAAGAAAAAACTCAGAAAGAGAGGTAGATCTTAAGCAAGGTGAAGAGTCGAATATTTAGGAGAGGCACTGACAAAGAAAAACACAGACAAGAAGACATAAAAGGAGTTAAGTGGGCAAGAAAGAGAGACGCAGAGACACAAGAAAAATGAAGAAACCCACTTTACATGGCGGCAGGTTTGACACGTTTCCCAGTGGAATGATCAAGCCAGGAATACGGTTTGCACGGCAAAAACTACCAGCATGGAGGCCCTGGAGTTCTTTCCATATGTGTCTGTTTTATTTCATTTTCTAGAATTTTTTATCCCCCACGGATTTTAACCAAGCCAGTCGATCTGAATAATGTTAAATAATCACACAAAGTGGCCTCGATGTGAGCAAACACACGGAGTAAGACTGACACAGAGGTTCATCACCAAAACCAATGGAAAATATCTTACAAGGAGAATCTTTGTCTAGGAAAAATTCCAAATATCATTATCTTATGAATCCAGTAAACAATTAAATTAATAAATAACGGGTTTCCTAGATAATTTTTGTTTTACCAAAATGAAATGTCAGTGCTGTAATCGTTGTTTATTATCTAATTCAGTCATCAACACTGATTAAATCACACATTGGCATGAACGAGTGAGACAAAGGACTACACTGTTTATCTCTCTCAGAAATAAAAGAGATGAACAACAATTTGAAAGAAAAGAGACCAGGATGAGGAGTTGACCTCTGCTCTGATTGGATGAGCCTGTTTTTCCACCTGTCCAAGCCGTTGCCAGGTGACATGTTGGTCTTCTGCTGACGTCAGTGCGACCTTATTCTGGTGACCCTGCATTGCCCTGTCGCATGCCGCACGCGATGTCACTCCGAGGCACGACCTCGCGGGAGCCTCGCTTGACGTCACTCGAACTCTCAACCCTCCCGTCACCAAGAGAGACATACTTTGGTGCGCTTCATCGACGCCACGTGACCCAGTTTCACATTCCACTGACATCAGCGGAAAATTGGAGCGAGTGTCCTAGTTACCTGTGCGCTACTAAATGTTGCTTGCTTACAATTTTATCGAAATCGCTGGATTCTTGGAATGGAGACAGACCTCAAGATGGTGTTAATAGCTTTGATTCCCCTTTTTTGAAACTCGGACACTACCCCTCCTAAAAGAACAACAGGAAAAACAACCACAACAACAACAACAACGCCGCTGGGCAAGCTCAAGGTAATGTGACTTGTACTCGGCTGGTCTTACACAAAGCCTCTTACCTGTTATCTATGTCATGGTGTCCTTGCCAGGGATCGAGTAGTCCATTATCTTTTATTTCCTTCGTTCTCACGCATGCCTTCAATTGTTTGGCAACCCATCTAGAGTCGATCGGATTCTTGTTTATTTGTTCCCAACTGTAAATGTGATAGATAATTCAAGCAGCCACCCCACTCCCTCTCCCCCTCCATACACACAGACTCGTGCCCCTCCTGTTAAAGATAATCTCGGAACATCATTTACTTATTTGCACTTGTTCATGATCTCAGAGGCATGATTGATGTTTACCGTGTCTCGCATTTTATTGTTATTGCTGTCTGACTACACCTGCTGGGTTGCTAATAGCCTGATGGGAATTCTGATTTTTTTAAAATTATGGGAAGGGAGCTAATAATAATGGTAATAGAAGCGAAAGGATGCTACGCAATTCTCTGAAGTACAGATGACTTACAAAGTGAAGGTGTTTGTAAAAAGAAACCAGAGCCAAAGGAACCAGAACCCAGCAGACGGGCAGCTGACTGGATTATGTTCAGACAAACAATCGCAACAACCTTGAGAGACAGGAGCGAAAACACGGGAGGACAAGACTTTCAGGCACAATGTTGTGATGCTTAAATTACACTCGACTTTCAAGTTGAAGAATGACTTTAGAAAATTTTTTCTCAATTGATTTATGGAATTGAAAAAGCTGACTCACTAAGGATCACGATGGATCTCACATACATTATTGAAAATGATACAAAGTTTTCTTCCTGTTTGAATTCTTTGAACTACTTCTTGAGTCCTGTTTCATTATCGTTCATCTGGAAAAAAGGTGGAGCTATCATCGCCATAAGAGAAGGCTAACATGAGATAAAGAACCACATCTGAGCATGAAACTGCAGAGATGAAAGGCCCTCGTTGTCAGCTCCTCTCTAGAACTTGTAAGGAGGATGTTTAAATATAGATTATCAATAGTGTTTTTTTGGTATTGAATTATTATAACATGAAAATAATTGGGTCGTCAGTAGACCGCAAATACTACGATTATTTCAGGTTCCACTTTTCTATGTGTTTCTTCCCTTTATTCTTCTGTCTCATTTTTCTTTTACAAAGAAACAGACAGGTATATACACGGACACACAGATGTAAAACAGACAACGCTAAAAATAATAATCATCATATAAAAACTTTCTCAGAAGCTAAACCGATATCGGCGGGACATTCTGGGACTGTCAGAGGTCAGATGGTCAGGTCTGGGGGAGACAGCAATGAATGAATGACACAGACTCCGTACAGTGGATAGAAAACTAAGCACAAGCATGGCTGTGTTTCCTTGTACTCAAAGGAATGGTCAGAGGGTCTGGCAGGCTGATCCCTATTCGTATCTTTACCCGGCCTTGCAATGTCCATTGCCCAAACCTCTATTTCTACCTCCGCGCACGAAGATGACGATGACGTGGAGGAGTTATGTGATCAGCTGGGCAGGGCAGGTAAGGTAGCATGGATAAGACAAATTTTAGTTGCACTCGGTGACCGGATTACTAAGGTGGCCCAGACGCATCCTAACAATAGGAAGGAATGATAGGGGGGGAACCAACGGCAGGGGTATAAGAGTTTCAACAGAACCATTGATTCACAATAGCCAATACTTTTCATCCTCACAAAGAATCCAGAACAGGAGCTTGGCATTCTCCAGGGGATAAGCATTAGCCCTATAATCAAATCACCTTCCTCCTGCTGCCACGACATTACAAAACAGCATCAAGAAGGCCAAGATAAGTTCATATCCAGGGTCAAAAATGTCCAGCGACCATTATCTTGTCAGTGAGCCTGGAACTAAACCTGAAGACGAAACACCACTCAAAAAAATTCAAAATTTGCTTTGACTTCAACAAGTTGTAAGATTCAGATATTGCTGAACTCTTGAACCCCTGTTCATCCATTTCACATCATTCTTCTATTGAATTTACCAGTTCTGATGCATCCTTGCTGCAGAGTACAGTCTGAACAAGACCACCATCGCTCAAAACACGGGAAAGTTTCGGTTCTTGTCATCTGCCTCGTCTACCCAGTGCTCCCTTTAATGACAGATGAAGGGATGAATGACTGAATGAATGAACTATACCAGTCTATAAACAGTTATAGTCCGCCTATGCTGCTCAAATAGAACTACTATGATGTCGTGGTCAATTCCTTGTGGGTCTGGAAGGTAGTCATCAACATTAAGTCTGTGGTTCTTTGCAAAAATATAGCACTCTTAGCTAATCCATGGTAAACACAAGGTTACAAAAGATCAAACATGATATATTTAATAATATTTTAACATTTTTTTTCCCAGTTGAATACTGTCTTCGATACATAGAGAAACAGATGAATAAGCAAAACCCAACATAGCCAAGCCCCTCAGAACTCGTGTGGCTTGCGGCACTAATGCACACGAATGACTATCAGATGAGTGTTGTTAGAAGTGTGATGGAGAATCGAACCCTCTTCATCCACCGAGGGCAGGTTTATGCGGACATTTCAGTGCACGTGTTAGCAGTGGTTGTGCTGCTGGCCTGTAATTAGTGCGCCATTGATTGCCACGGAAGTCGATGGAAAATTTGCGAACCCACAAGATGAAAGCGTGACTTGCAGGCAGCGCAGACATCCTCCTCCATCCTCCGCCTTTGGAACTTTTCCTTTCCCCCTTCCAGAAAATATGAGGATGAAATTATTCTAACCTGGCATTGCAAGTCAGTATGCCAACCTGAATGGTATCAATGTTCTGCGCATGCGTCGCGGCAGGAAATTTGATGGCTTCATCGGTCGTTAACGAAAATGACATTTTCGTGTGAAGGTTGCCGTGGCAAGGTTTTGTGTATGAAAACCTACGATTTGTGTGAGAGCAAAAAAATAAATAAAGAAAGAAAGAAATAAAAAACACCTGCATGCATGTGTGATGTTCATCCATTTGCGAGTACTTGCGTGTTTACACATTACAGTGTGTATAGGCGTACACGCGTGTGTGTATGTGTGTTTAAGGAATACCCGATCGAACAAACATGCAAATGCATTTTTAAAAACCCGTGTTGCACAAACTTTTATGGAAATAGAGTGTAAGTTGACACACTCCACCCTCACTGCACATAATCTGTGAGTAAAAAACTCGTTGCTTTGCAGTTACACAGACGCACGTGCCCTCGCCTACATGCCATTGCCCCCGGGTTAATGTCATCGAGCTAACTTCATGGCTCGCTTTATCTGCGAAGACATAAATTCTGTGCCCCCGGTGGGCGAGAATGCAGCAGCGCACACAAACACACCGCCAACAGTGATGTATGGACTGCCCACATCAGCATCTCTCACAACCGTAGTTGGCTGTGTTGGCCTCGCATCCCTGTCCCTTGGCCACCAACCAGCCACCAGCAAGTCTTCCTTTCCTGGCAAAAATTCAACTTCTCGCGACTCTCCCTTTCTGTGCGGAAATGATAATTGAATCAGTGTCTGGCGACATTGTTTTAAGAGTTGATTTTATTCGCCTTCATCCCGAAGTTTCACATAATTTAAGTCGATGTTTTTTTTCTGGCACATGAAGTATCTCTAGTTCCCTTTGGTTTCGTTAACTATTAAACTTCTTTTTTTTTCTACGATTTTTCTTTCTTTCGGATTCGTTTGACTATGCCTTTGTTAGTTGTACAAGATATTTGTTATGAACAAAATGGTTACTTAGAAATCGACAGTAATGTTTGTTGAGTCCCTTCGATAATTTATGGCTTTTTGCCGAACATAATGGTGTCGGTTTACAATAACAATGGCCGTGCATTAGCTGTTGGTAATATTCTCTTCTAAAATATTTATAGGACGTCAGCACTAAACTCAATCGTTGACAGATGGACACGTTTGACAGCTAAAAATAACAAACTTCTATTTGCAGTTTAGTTCATGAGCTTGAAAATGGAATCTGCACAGTGTGAAGAGAACAAACAAAGTCAGACCGGCGTCAGCAGCTAGTTGACGCCCCGCCACGTGTCAGCTTCTTGACGCCGGCGTCAGGTTCTACAGGGGCGGCAACTATGCTGACGCCGGAAACACGCTGAGCTCTATTGTTGTCTTCATTTTGCGAGCAATGTTTAGGCTTGAACCCATTGGAGAATCATATCATGTCAGACCCTGAAGGAGATCATCCCACGAATATCTATTTTGTTCTGGGGACAGATCCATTCTTCTTCCGAAGTAATTATTTTACCAACTTTGATGAGTCAGCGCAGTGAGTAGTCAAGTAGTCATAATTTCGTTTGAGTTGGAAGAAGAATGAAGGGTGGGGAGAAAAGGAGGAGGATCAAATGACAGCGGGGACACGGGTAGCTGTCACTTGTGTGCGAAACACGATGCTCACACCTGACGCCGACTGATGCCATCGTTTACCTCCGACCCCCAGGTACAATTATTAATGATTACTCACCCAGCAAATGAAAATCAGCATCAGACTGGAACTTTAAAATTAAAAGATACATCATGCACACATACATCACGAAAGCAATAACAAGGAATGCTGAACAATAACACACTGCTTCTTCCATAACCGCTCACTTTCAGCAAGTACATTTGGTTGCTAAGCATCGAAAAGTATACAAACCTAGCAACAAAAGTGTCTGGATTTTTTTCCTGAAATAGTAGAGACGGAAATTGCGCCATTTAACCACTCGCCAGGGTTGATGTTGGTGAACCTGCTTATCCAAGGGACTGCTGGCAAAAAGGGAAATATTCTGAGCAAACGTCAGCAAAGCCCTGGGTGCGAGGGCTGATAACAGAGAACTCTGACCCTCGCCACGACTCTCAGATACGTAGCAACGATTTGCAGGCAGACTGGCGCTGGTCACTGGCCAATCACAAAGAACAGAAATTGAATCAACACTCTCTCGAGTGGCGGGACTGCCCACTGATAGGAAAGATATTGCTAGAAAATAGACTTTGATGGACAGACTAGGACACAGACAGACAGATGAATAGATAGACTGGTGGATTGTCCATGATTGAGTTGCGTATATGTGTGCATGTGTGGGAGAGAGAGAGAGAGAGAACGAGTGTCAATAATAAAGGGTAAAAAAATGACATAAAATGACGATTGCACTTAAATAGTGAGAGAGGATGACAGGTAAGAGAAGTAGACAGGTAAGACAGAGAGGCAGAATAAACAACCAGGTACTAAAATATGTAGGGAGGATAGAGAGACGGGCAGATGGGATTGATAAATAAATAATCAATATGAAGGTTAGATATACACGCAGGCATGACAGACAGACAGACAAGCAGGCAGGAGATAGACTGTAAGCTCATCAGGATAGACAGAAAGATGGATGTACAGGCAAAATCATACTCAAAGAATCAAAGTTAAATAAATGATATTTTTTTAATCTAAAAAAGAAACTGCATTATTTCCTTTCCTATTCATTCCCTATCAAATTTGTTTTCTTCAGCTCGCACCCGCCCACCCGAGTGGAGAGCGCAGTCTGACGTGCATACTGAGATCAATCAGAACGTGGCGCTTCCTCAGACCGGAAACAGGGGGCCATCAGACCTCGTGACTCTCCGCAGCTAGCGACACACCTCGGTAACACAGACAGGCATTACAGACTCACACCTAGCCAGCCTCATCTCCAGGCCAGTGAAAAAAATGACAAAAAGAAAGAAAGAAAATTGGAAAGAATTTGAAAAAAAATTCTTCTATTGCCTAAATGATCACATGTAAAAAAAAATAATTCACGACGACTTCTAAAATATCAGTATATCAGAAATAAACAAGAATTCCTAAAATATGAAATTTTCAAAATCTCACCTAAACTAATTTAACTTTGCTGACAATCAAATCAAAACAAAAATCCAAAACAAATAAACAAACCTGAAAGTTTCGCTTCCGTCGATGGTGGATTATCGCCCGACGAGCAGACTTCCACACTTTTCCGCTTACAGGTCTACGACTGCTTCCACAATCACCGCCGTGCTAACAGTATTCACATTTAACATCAAACACCAACTGTGGTGATGAGGACATGCAGTATATTACAGAAACTTGCGCATCAATCTGTCAAAATCAAATCCCACCGGAACCGTGGGTCCCAACTCAAGAAATTCTCTGGAACAACAACAAAAAAAAGTTGACGCAGCTCGCGACCGACAGCAGACGACTGCAGCCAGTGGCGGCGTATTGACAACTACGACGATGATGTCGGCGTGCCACGCGCAGCTGGCGGAATGGATGTCTGCCACACCAACAGCACCACCAGCAGGAGATGCAGCGACAATAACAGCGGTGATGGTGCGGTGTTAACCAGCGCGGGCGGTCATCTAGCCGGCGATGTATTTAAATGTTGACCACAGCGGGATGTCATTTAGCCGGCGATGTTTTGAAATATCTCTATCGTTTTTGTTGATTTCCTCTTTTCTCTTTTTCCTTTTTTCTTCCTATTTCTCTCTTTTCTCTTTTTCCTTTTTTTCTTCCTATTTCTCTCTTCTTTTCTAGTTTTCTGATTTTTTTCCTTGATGTCTTTCTTCCTTTATTTTCTCTTTCTTTGTTCCCATTATAAAGGAATTTTTATTTCATTTTTTTCTACTCATTATTCTTCTCTCTTTTACGCGTCCGTCTCCCTTTTGCGTGAAACTTTCTCACAAATAACGCACAACACGGAACGAGAGACAACAGAGATAGTAGTTAAGGAGAAAAAAAGATGACAGAGAAAAAGAGATTTAACATCGATTAAGAGTTACGGAACATTGCAACTGCCTCAGTAAATGTTGTCGCCAAAGCTGGTGCCGCGAGTAAATAGATTGCACACACGTAGCCTGACATTTCACGCAGACTGAATAGATCAAGTGGAGGTAACTCGATGTCTGTTCCTGTCTCCCCGAGTCTGAGCGAGTTCTCTTCTTTCCTCTCTGGCTGGCATCAGAAACGAACCCCACGAGCTGAATGGGAAGTAGAGGCGATCAACGAGTGCATCATAACTCAGAGATGCTCCACAGGCGCCATTTGTCTTCCCTCGCCTTGACGTGGATGTTCGTGACCGACATCAGTCATCTCCTTTATCTCAACATTTTCTTTCCCATTTTTTTAACAAACCTTTGGGTTCCTGTTCCATACATCGGAACCGATCTTTATTCTTGCATTGAAGATATGTCTGCTTTTTTTATATTTAAATACGCTGGGACTTTAATTATTTCAAAACATTTCAAGCTGCTTGAAGCTAGCAAATAAAAAAACTTCAACAATGTCTTCAGAAGGAAAGACTTTGAAAAGACAATATCACGGAAGGCTCACATCAGTGGACCATTAAAAACTGGATCTTAAGCTGAATTTCTCGTCTGACTCAGCAAGACAGTGGTGAGACTAGAAATGTGTTCCTTCAGTATAATTGGGTACATCGCTTATCTCGGTGGTAAATTCGGTGAAAGTAGAGAAATGCGCTCCGTCTTTCATAGATACAATGAATCATTTACATTACATTACATGAATCATTACATTTACTCCATGGCCTCGAGACTAAGGATCTTCTTTCCTCTCTGAAGAGTATTATGCAAAGAAATGTCTGTGTATATAGAAAAACCATAAAGACAAGCTTGAAATATGAAGCCGATGGATTACGGTAGTTGAATTATGTATTCGGTCCATCAGTCTGGTCCCAAAGACAACATAAATAAAGCCACACACGCTACTTCACTACATAAGGCGCCAACCTCCGGACCATGAGAGTCTGTCTTCAGAACAGGACAGATAGATTGTATCACCCTATCCCTGGTACCCGATAAACATTGAACATGATCTTTTGGTCGGTCTGGAATTATTTTGTTTTCTTCCCTCCTTCACCTAAGCAATAGTTGGGGCAAGGTTATGTCCAGTGACATGTTTTACAGTTTTATTTCCCCATGATCGACTTTTCGTATTATCGCAGGTTTCTTGACATTTTTGTCAGCAATGGTATCACCTGCAATAATAATAATTATTATTATTATATATGTTGCCCACATTTTATTGTTTACTAATCACCTGAATCTTCTCCAACGCCGATAACCATCATTTCTATGTCCACTACATACGTGTAACTCACGTGTGCCTATTCACTACACACTTGTAGCTAAAGCAGTCATCAATAGAGCAGCCATCATGTCCGATTTTTCTCTATACCTGTATGGTCCCTTGCACACCTGTAGGTATAGTCCCGTGCTCACTATATATGTGTACAATCCACTGTTCGATGTGCCCCGGGTATAAATGCAGCATCAGGATGGCTGTCTGATAAAAACATTGTATTTTCCTGACACCTGAGGCCAGGAGTGCGCCGCACAGCTGCATACAGCTGCATACAGCTGCATCTGGGTGTGGGATCCACCGAGAGGAAACGTAACAAGAGCGGAAACGATGTGAGTGAGAGCTGATGGAGCGATAGACAGACGGACAGCACGCGCCCGTGATACAGATGGGGATACAGGGGAGGAGGCCGCTTCATGTTCTCGCATCCTGGGGAAACTCTAACCCGCTGGCCTTCACCTCGGACCGGGGACAGAGTAAAGACTGTTGGCTGACGTGGGAGGCGGTGTTGACATGTTGACAACAGCTCATCTGTCCCTTCTTCCACCCCTCCACTCACCCCGCCACAAGCTCCAGTGAAGCAGTCCCGAGCATCATGTCGCCTCCTACACGTCATCGGGGCCGGAAGTTGAATGACGTCAGTCAGGAAGGCAACGGTGTATGTGGTGTGGGTGACTGGTGATGGTGGTGTGGTGGTGGTAGTGAAGCGCTTATTAGGAGAGGGGGTAGTCAGACTGACTATATGCTGGCTATTGACCATCCTGTCAATTTTCTATTTGTCGTTCACTCATTTTGTCCCAAGGTTTTCCTTTTGTCGTTCAGCGTTTTCATCTTTCCCATTCAGTCTCATGATTACTTCTTGTGTTCTTTCGTTGTTTTTCATTTGTTAGAAAAGTGTTTCTGACTCATAATTTCACACTGAGTGAGAAGTAAGACAACGACGAAGACCGAGCTGGAGTACTTCGAGAAATCCCTAATGGTCAGCTTTGCGAACAGGTATCATACCCCGAGAAAAATACCTATGCCCGAGACAAGATCCGAACCTGTGATCACACACTCCTTACTGAAATGGTGATAACCAAAGTTCTTTATCGATTATACTACTCTCCGACTCTATGTACCACCCAGAGACCGACTCTGAGCTGGGTCAGAGGAAGGGACCTGTCCCAGGACACTCAGGTGCCAAGATCAGATGACTCATCACGTCCAGCTCCCCTGTCGGCCAGTTCAAGGCAAGCTTCCGCCAGGCTAGAGCTGGAACACACTTCACTCTTTAACCGACAAGCCGATACTGAACGTCCCACATGGAGATCAATATGTATAAGCCCTCGTCAAGCGAGGCTACTAGCAAACACATCCATTTTCTGGCATTAGTTGCCAGCCCCGCCGCTCGTTGCCCACTTCGCATCACGGTACATCGCAACAAGCGCATTTCAAAGATATAATTAAGATAAATGGAGCTAAATCTGTTTGCCCGGTCTGTCATTCGGTTCAACCAATCGATGATACGAGGTCGGAAATGGAAGTGGGACACACCTGCAAGTCTTGTTTAGTTCCGTTATTTAGCTCTGGCTGCTGATGCACTCATTCGCAAGTTTGATTTACAGTTTGTGTACGGACTGACGGCAACACAGAGCTGGCTGCGAGATAAATAATAACAAAATAAACTGAGATTTCTTCTATTAAAACAAAAGGCAAGAAAAGAGCTTTTCTTCACTTCTCTGAGTTACAGACCTGACAGAGTCTTTTTGTTAATTTTTGCTGGATGTATCTCGGAAATGCGCTCTTGTACTAAATGTTTGCTTTCGTGTTACTGATAGGATACCCTTCTATATTATTCAATAATCCCTGGAACACGATCCCCAAAATCATTACTGGAATAATAGACAGATGTATTATATATGTAACACGTGTGCAAGCGGCTGTTGTTGGAGTTTCGCTGACTGAATGAGGATGCAGCTTTTGTCTGATGTGATTGCACGACAGATGGACAAAGTACAAATCGTAACATTCCTCTTTTTTGTTGTCATGATTACAATGGTGGGAGAGACGATGACAGTAGCCAGAATCGACCTCCCCTAGACGTTCAAATCCAACATCAACGAGGCCAGAACGAGGACATAACCAGGCGCCGACACGCTCGGCGATTGACTTTGTATTAACGAGTGTTGTGAAGCTCAGGATGAAACGCTTCTCAAACCCCACTTCCCAGAACTCGTTTGATGTGGAGAAGCTGCAAGACCCGACTGTTGCTGAACTCATCAAGATCAAAGATGGAGGTGATTTCTCTACACTGGACTTGTTGGACAGTGATGTAAA
Organism: Pomacea maculata; assembly: GCA_004794325.1. NCBI lineage: Eukaryota > Metazoa > Mollusca > Gastropoda > Architaenioglossa > Ampullariidae > Pomacea > Pomacea maculata. The sequence continues at coordinate 94,686 of SRHC01003136.1, forward strand.
ACCCTCTCTGGAAACATCAAAGTGGTGCTTCGGTCAACAGCCAAATAGTGTCAGGACGTCAGAAGACGAAAAAAACAAACCTCGGTCGGGTCACCAACGACATCATAGATCCCCGTGTCCAAAGAAAGGCCTTTCAGAGAGAAAGAAAATTCCAACATGAAGCAGCTTCTACAAAGAATTAAATTGTGTCATCAGGAAAAGGATGAAGGAAGCTACGGAGAAGGAAAATGAGGGTCAGTGCCGGATCATAGAGGAGATAATGACAGAAAATAGGCTTTTCAGCTACTAGAGACCGTCACTTATGTCAACACATGACCTCAGACATCGAAGACAGGAATGTCTGCCTTCTCACTGAAAGTACTGGTGTACTTAACCGATGGACTGAACATTGTAAAGACTACTACTTTCAGTTGAACAGACACTCATATCCTTCAAAACAATCAGACTGGAACCAGAGAATATGTATACCAACCAGGCCCATGGGAAGAGGTCAAAAGAGCAGTAAGCAGTATAAAAAGGAAAAATATCACCTTGCGCTGACATCGTCATCCCATTTGAGATGCTCAAGGAGGGTGAGTATGAAAGGCTCACACTGCTCTTGGCCAAAGAGTCTGGGAAAACCTAAGAATGGGACAGACAATGGACGGAGTCACTAGTCATATCGCTTTCCAAAGAATAGGGAAATAAGAATCATTGTTACAACTACATATCAAATAAACCTAATTAGACACCTAAAGAAAGTCATGCTGTAAATTATCCAGAATCACATCATCATCTAAAGAACTTCTAACAGAAGAACACGCTAGCTTACACCAGTTAGGAACACGGCTGAGCAGAGCTTCATCTGTCCCATACTGATACAGTTGCATCTCTTCAGCATCAGCGGGACCTCTGTATCCAAGCTTCTTACACTTTAAAAAGCTGTTGACAAAGTCTAACTCGGAGGATGGGGACGATGGCATGTGATGCAAAAATTCAACTTCTCGTCCAAGTCACTGAAGCTGTAAAAGACTTCAACGAGCGCAGTCCTGCTGGGTAACCAGATGGAAGTTCCTGTGCTGCTCAACAATTTTTCTCTGAAGAACATCGTGATTTAAACCAAGACCACCACACTTCCATGTTTATGGGACGAAGGCCAGTTCACAGCCTACGCTTTGCAGACGACATCGATCTGACAGCGATACCTTACCTACAGACTGCCAGAGAGATGGAAGGCATGAGGAATGGAGACCAGCACCGATAAGACAATAGTTATGATCATTGGCGACCACAAAAAAGACATTTACATGAACAGAGTAGACTGGATAGGGTCTGGGGAAGACATAACTTCAGGTTTACTACAAATACAAACTGTTCAAGTCCCTCGTGGTACCGATACTGTTTCACAGATGTGAAATGTGAACTGCAAGCTGCTCAGGCTCTTATGAGAGAACACAGACCCAATGACTTGGTACGAAACTCGTCGTAAAACTCTTTAGACACCAGAAACCTCTATGTGTAATGGTCATGTGATGTTACATAGAAAATGTCTACAAATACATCTAAGATTAAGACTTGTCACAGAACCGTTACTGTTTGAAAGCTTTCGCTGTGCTTGTTCGATGTTGTTTCATGCGGGATGTAGTTCCCGCCATCAGCAGCGCACCAACAGCCACCCTGAAGGCAGCCAGACGTGAGACAGGTGACCTCGGTTGACCTGCCAACGTGCGCCACCTATTATACTAAAAGCAGGGGCGGCAATCCATGGAGAAAGATGAGGGGTGGGATAGGCAGAAGGCCTTCCCTCCTCCCTTCTTCGCTGCTTAAAGACAATACAGTAGCCAACATCAGCTGTACTGTTGCCGTCGTTGCCATCCTGGTCACGTGATCTACTACAGCGATAAATCTTGTTCAATCTCTATTAATGTATTCTCTCTACCTTGCCACCTTCGCCATAAAACTATTAATTGAAGTAATAGCTATTTGTTTTATCTGCTTTTGATGTGCCTCCAGGGCCGTAGCTATGAAAGAAGTCGTTGCTATGTGATAACACGAGGAGTTGAAGGACAAGCGTCTTGTCTCCGTAGTTAGAGAGCGGTGTTCAGACCCTCGGAGGTAGCTTTATAAAGCAGTGATAAAGATGCCCTGGGGTAAAGAAATGCAATACTTTGTGAGGTCTCCACACCGATTCGCCTCTGTTGCAGTTTATGTTACACGTGGCACTTTGGTAGCATGTAGCCCCTAGCAACAGGACTGAGTTAGCCAGAGTTGATGGAAATATAAAATGATAGAACCGACTGGCCAGGACACATCACCACGTAGGTCTAGAAGCTGTTTGTTGTCTTAATCTTAACTCTTGCTATGGACCATCAGTCTCCTCCCAAACTTTTGTCTCTCACACACTCATTCTCTCTCTCCACCCGCTACAAGCTAATGCAGTCTTGTTTACACTGGTGCTTGCAGAATCTTTGACTTCGCCAGGTACAGTTATTTTTGTTGCCCATCCTGTCCTCGTGTCTGCTGCCCTCGGTGTAAGCGAAGAGAATTTTGTTGGTCCAGTTCTAATCTCGGGTTGGCGAGCGAGAGGTTCGTTTCAGATGACAAGGCAATCTCGCAGACTTGGAAACTCGCAGACGACAGAAGACCTTCAAGCCAGAAAGATGCTCACAGGCTTGAATCCGCCACAGAATTTCATTTGTCATGCGCCTTATACACGGTCTGTCATGTCAGATGTCGCGACCTGTCACAGATGTACTTGAACTTTTTACTTTTTCTTTCCTAGTTTGAAACTTTGGTCGATGATGTGAGTGCTTCTCAAAGATGTCTAGTCTGGAGAAACTTACGAACTTTGTTAGGGCACTGGTGTACGTTTTGGGTGAGAATTAATGTAACTAATTAATGCACTCATAAATACCTACTGACCTACACCCAAACTTTCAACATATCTACATACATACAAGTGGAAGAGCTTTCAATTATGAAGACGATGGTGATGATATACATGCTGGAGATACAGAGAAAATGGTGTTTAAAAATTAAAAGAGGAATAAAGGAGACAATACTAGGAGTGAACAACAGGAGACAGGAAAAGGAAAATGACCATGCTGGACAGAAACTGCTCTCAATCACGTGACGTAGTTGAGGGAGTTTTGTACAAAAAGACTCACGAGTGTTTGTGAATTACTCAGAAATAAAAAGGAAGCGAGATGACGAAAGGAGAAGAAAGGAGAGAAAGTAATAACAAAGAGAGAAGCAGGGCAACTAGGTGCACCGTCTGGAAGCTTTTTTGCACAAGAAGACATGTTTTGTCCCAAGAGCCACTCATCACTTCGATTTCTGACGTCGCTCAGGGCAAGTATACAGAAATTTACAGACAACTTGAGGAAAATAGGCAGCAACGAAAATCGAATTTTGAAAAATCTTACAACTACAGTGAAACGACGACACTGCGCAGGAAGCTTGCATCTTGGGACGAGATCATCTCCTCGCCATATTGAAACACGTCGAAGATTGTAGGACACTCAAGCCTCGTTTTGGTATGTTCCCTTCTCTAGAATCAAAGAATTCCAAAGTTAATGGCTATATTTCTTATATATATATATATATCAGATTAATATTATATTACTATTTGTATATTTATTTAAATAGACACACTTTAAACTGAAGGTACAAGGAATGTTTGTTGGTTTTCTGGCCACCCCGAGTATTGTCTATAAGCTGCGTGGAAATAAATAATACAGAAAATGTGAATTAGCATGTGCCATTGTATATACAACAAAAAATACAAGAAAACTTTTTCTCTGTGTTTCTATTTCTCTTGTTTTTCTCTCTCTACCTCTGATCGTGTCTGTGTTTCTCTCATTTCTCTTTTTCCCTGCAATGACCTCCCAGATGAAGTCGTAGTGGAGTTTTGTTTGGCAAACAGCAACCTCGGCGTGTGGCCAGCTTTTTTGTGTCGCCAAGTATTTCCGAGAAATCATGAGACTTTTGTCTGCAGCTCTGCCAAGACTTCCTGGCCAAAATGATGTCTCTGAAGCACGAGAGCGAAATAAAGGCCCACCCCCAGCAACTCCCACACCTCCCCTTCCTACGGCACTGGCACACCCAGAAATCTCAGTAACTGCCCCAAAGCAACACAATCTCCGAGAAAATGTTGTTTCTCCGTGTTATTGCGCAGCTTGATTCTAATGTTTAGGAAAACTACCTCCAGCTAATGAAAATGAGCCGCCGATGATGTTGCAATAGAATTTTTTAATAATTAAAAAAATAGTCAAGCTGGATCTCCCAGTCTTGGAGGAGGCAGGCAGCCAACGAAACTTGTCAGTTTGTCATTCATGACATTTTGAAGAGCTGATTAATATGCAAAGTTGACTAGGTCCTTGACTAATTCTCTTCCCTCCAACTTGCCGGACTTCTCATCTGCGCAGCTTCTGGGAAAAGCTGTTTGTGTCAAAAAGAGAGATACCTCTCTCCATCCCTCGCAAAATACACACACACACACACACAAACACAACTTCTTTATCCAGATCAAGATTACTTTCACGTGCAATGTTTTTCCCACCGTAATCCTTTTCCAAAATATTAGGTCCATAGCACTGAGATTGCGTTTCCAGCAACTTTTTCGCAAAATAAAAATAAATAAGTTAGAAAAAAATGTTATGCTATTCGTGAATAAATATGCGTTCTGTCCTTGCGTTTGTTTGTGACACTAAGCCTGGGGCCTCATTGAAATGCGATTTCTACTGGATGCAAGAGGCGGGAGAGTGCAATCAGGGGGAGACTACCTCACTTCATGAAACATTTTCAACAAGAGAAGCAACATTATCTGACATCTCTCAAAGGTAAAGTTCATAAACTTCGACAGCACCCTAAATTTCATAGGAATTATATTTTAATTAAAAATTTTAAATTGCATCAGTGTCATTACAAGCAGTTATTATTATTATCACCATCATCAGTGTTAATGATGTTTGGAAGACAAGAATCTAGACAACGAGTAGGACAGTGAAAATAATAAATGGTTTAATATGCACTTGACTGTGTTAATGTATTAATGTGTGCATGTTTAACTAAATAACACATGTGTCCATCCACGTACGCAGGGGTGGAGGAAAATGGAGGATATGGAAAAGACATGTGAAGAGATGTGACATCCAGAGCAAGGTGTGTCTGAGGTCCGACTCCAGGACATGAGATTGTCACTGTCGAGGTGACAGGCGCCTTAGCCCCGACTTCTTCAGGTTTATGTGTGTGTGTGTAGTTTGTGTGTGTGTGAGAGAGAGAGAGTACACAGTTTTATTTCTGCATTACTGACTTCCAAACTATCAGTTTCTTTGATCTTTTGCCCCCATCTCTCTCATACCAAACCTTTGCAGGTGCGAAGCTAATCACGTGACCAAGCCCGATCAGAATCTCGCGGTCCCTCCCTTGACATCCTCATCCATCTGTTGGTGCAAAAAGCAAGAGCCTATGGTTTACGATTGTTTCTACGATCTTCACAACACATGCATCATCCTCCAGCGATAAGCTTGGATTTCAGGTGTGACCTTTACCAGTGATCCACAGGTAGGTTTGGAGTTCAGTAATAACGTGTTTACGGTTAGCTTACGTATGACTTCTTTTGTCAGGGTTCAAATCTCGATTTCGGAACACGTCAGGGCTAGTGGCAATTAATACATATTCATGTTTTTATTGGACTAACTCGTCTGGACTTATATCCCCAGTAACTGACTGTAAAACATGTAACCATTATCTCTTTTTTTAAAGGAAAATAAATGAATAAATGAAATAATTTGATTTATTAACTGAATCATCTTACAATAAATGACTCATCTGTTTGTGACTGAAAAAGTGAACTTGACATGAAATTTCATCCTTTTTTTCAGCAGCAGCTTTGTTTCCCACTTGGTGTATCATCCAACTTCATCACAATCATCACAATCCATGTGCACTGTTTTTAGTACTCCCACATCTCCAGCACAAACAATGCATCAGTAGGTTAATAATGAGTGGACAAACAAACACTGTGTACTTTAAAGAACTTGTGAAATAAACAGATCAATAAATAAACAACAGGGATGTGGTCCACTCACCAGGCGTCCAGATGCACGCCATCCTTCACAGTGATCTTGTGTCACGTGACTGCTAGTGGTAGCAGCAACTCCATGTCGTGCAGCCTGTTCTGTCGGATGTTAAAGTGGATATAAATGGCGTTTTCAACCTTTTTGTCCATTTCCACGTCCTCCACTTCCGCCAAATTTAAGCGGCTGATAATTTGCATTTTAAGCGTCGGATAATTTGCATATTTTAAAGTTGGATGACTGTCGCTTTTTCGAGCAATGTGAGGAATATTCAGACAAATAAAACCAGGAAAATCCACAATTCCTGCGACTAATGGGCTGTGGCAAACACTTTCCAAATATGTTAAAGATTTGAGGTTTAACTAGAGTCTGCAGGACGTAGTCATTGTCGCAATTTATAATTGTTTTTGCTGCTCTCTTATTTGATCAAAGGAAATAATTTTTTTAAAGTCATCTCTGCGTCTTGTAAAGTACAACGAATATCTGACATTAATATTTTAGCTGATAGTTTCTTGTAAAATTGCATATGAAGTCGGAATAAATGGTTTTAGGGGCTACATTATTAATCCAGTAACATCGGTAGTCTACAATTAAGAATCCAGCGTGTAAACAATTGGAAGCAATAATACTCTGGGAATAAAAATATAGTAACAATAGCATAGGTGCATAAATAGTAGGGTTGAGCTTATGAAAACACCACTTGAGGTCAATGAAATTACATGACCCTTTAGTGTCATCAGTGTCATTAGGTTGTGGTTAGAGTGTGTCGTATGGCCCAACACCTCTGTCTTCAACACAAAAGTTATTTCAAAACAAACAGAGCTGCCACGTTGTTCTTCACTTTACCCCTGTGGGTGTCTCTAAGCGTGCTAATTATTAGTCAGCTTTTAATTTCAACCGACGCAGTCAAGCTGATTAATTGCTTCGTTTCTCAAGGCTATCGAGGCTACAAGATGTCTGGACACGAAGTTTTAAGAGTGGCTGTCCATTCCTAGCCTTACCGTCAGCCATATATCGGGTTTACGTCCACTCGTAGGTGGCGACGTCAGGTCACGTGACCCGCAGATCGATGGCGCGATATCCGACAAGAGCGCCTCTTCACCAGCCTTTTCCGGTTCCGGGTGCGCCACGAAGCACTTCAGGACAGACGGGAGCCTTAGGACTATGCCAGCAGCATTGCAGGGTCAGATGGGGGGAGGAGAAGTTAGAGAGAGGGGGGTTAAGTGCTGACTCTCAACAAAATGTTGAGCACGAGCAAATAAAGCCACCGTCTGTCAAGACAGATTTATCGCTTGAAGAGAACTGCTTTGTTTTGGACTCAGGTGTGATGTGAGGCCGCCTTCCCAATCTGGTGAGACCTTTAGCGAACTCTTGCAGTCTTCACATCCCTTCTGTATTCATCCTCTTTGTGTGTGTGGGTGTGTCAGAGAGAGAACTCGAACTCTTTATTGACATCTGGCCATCTATACATGTTTGGATAGACGGTCTATGCTCATCAGTGTCAGTCGGAGACAAAGTTTAATGTTTTTATCCAGAAGTCAACCAAGAGGGGTAGCGCCATATCTGATGATATGCTGGTTGAAACTTTGTACAAGCGAAGATGTGTACTTTTCCAACTGGGCTGTCATCTTGTAAAATCCCTCACAATTCAGCTGCATCTAAAAGCACAGGTTAGTCAATGAAGTCAGTTTAAGGAAGGTTTGTCTTTATGTTATCAATCCTTTTCAATGATTTTACTATATCCACTGTAACTTTCTTCCCTTTAATTGCTAGGACATGAAAGCCAAGCAATAATGAATTCGGAACGGACCAATATATACTCACCAAATCAACTAGGAAGCTACCCCTCAACCATCCCCCCAAAAATAAAATCGAAGAAACAATGATCCCAGCTCTAAATAAAGAGCACGTTCCCCACGCATTTTGTTGTTTACCACCAAACTCACGATCCTCAGCTGACATCATTGTTATCTTTCTTTCCCCTTTTAACCTAAGAAACTAATTCCATCCCAAAACTTCGGAAAGTTTATTCCAGCGAGAGCCAGCGACAGTGTGAGCTACTGAACATTTAGAAATGCATCAGTGAATCACAGAACACAAGAACAGGTGCGGGAGGAATGTCAAACCCTCCCTAATTCAATTTAACAGCTCTCAGGTGTCTTTGCGCTCGAGAGCCGATCTTCTGTGTAATTTAATTCTGGGTCGCAAGGACTTGCTGGTTCCTGGGATTCGAATGCGGACCTAATCGATTATTGAACAGCGTGTCGGAGACATTTTCCGAGACGAAGGAGAGAATATATAAGCAAAAATGACAAAGATTTATGTCTGGACGGACCCGAAGCGCAAGGTTGAGATATATGAGGGGCTGATGATCAGTACAGTAGAGAGTTTTTTTTAATTCTAAGCAGAAAATATTGGGTTGTGTTTTGCGATATGTGACAATAGATCATTGTCAAGTTTCGCCGATATACAGCTCCCTGGATGAAAATTTAGCGCGCATTGATTGGTGTTTAGGGAAAAAGATCACTTCTTCGTCGTTTTTATAAATCGTTAGGAGGTGAGGTGTCAGAGACATAACTTCTCTTTGAGCCAGTTTTTGATGATGATGATGATGAGGAGGAGGAGGATATAGAGGAGGAGGACGAGGAGGAGGACGAGGAGGAGGACGAGGAGGAGGAGGAGGATATAGAGGAGGAGGACGAGGAAGAGGAGGATCCCTATCTCCTCTCCCTCATATCTTCTCTCTCTCTCTTCCAGACATGACCATGAGCTCTAGTCACTTGAGGGGACTGAAACATTCGTTATTACAGTTCTTTGACTTCAGTTCTATATATTCGTGCCTGTCCTGCACATAACATCACAGAGGAAGAAACAGAATCGCTGAGATTAAGACCAAGACGATCTTGGCTGCCAAGCCTGGGATCTGCGTTGACAGCCGGGCAGCAACGAAGATCTGATAATCTGCTGGCACCATGTGTAGGAAAAGAGTTGTCGGTCTTGTGTGGCATTACTCCGGATGAAGACGGTCTACTTCATGATATGGTATGATATAAAGCTACGGTGTGCGAACATCTGAAGCATGCTCAAGTCTACTGTCCTAAACTTCAGTTAGGAAATGTTAAGATAGAATCGTCTGTGAGCCCGTCTCACCGTCGCATCGGACAGTAAATGGTGCGACCCCCTGGCCACAGTCGTCTCCCTCAGTGCTAATGAATATTTATCGTCCCTATGGACGAAGAATGATATGTTTGTCTCGTTCAGGAAGATACACAGTTGTGGAATATCCAGAAAGCACTGTAAAGTAATAAGAAAGACTTTTTCTAAAAGTCAGTTGTGTATGACGCATAATATTCTCTTCACTTGAAGGAAAGAGTAAATGAAAATACCGACGACAGAAGTACGATTTTAGTGAACATGTAGAAAGCTGAGGTAGTGAATGACGGATTTGCACGGAGGGAGACTTGCGAAGTTGAAGTTCGGAAGGAGAGACCAGGCGATAAACATGTCAAGGGCGTTGTATTTGTTCGCGATGAAGAAGCTTTGCATCAGATGACGAGAGGAGGATGAGAGAGACTGTGTGTGGGGAAGTGTGGAAGAGATTAGTATGTATATATATTTATGACAGATGGGCAACACTGCAAAGATTATTTCCCCAGGGTTTCGACTGGAAGACCAGGATGCTTTATTTCCTGAATAATAAAATTATGTTTTTCTCTATTTTCTGCGTTGTTTTCTCGGCACAATATTTCCTAATGGAATTTGTTTCTGGGATATCATATAAATTTGTGTGGTATCGCTAGAATACTGTCAGTACTTTAGCTAACATTGCTAGATATTGTTTTTTTAGGAAGACATGGTCTTTGGATTTGCAGACAAATCTTTATCACCTCCGTTGTTATCTTATTTCACTGAGGTAAACTTTGGCCTACGTGTGGGCTTTAATTCAATGGCTCAAGAGAAGAAGAAACTGCTTGCAGCCTCCATACAGATACGACAAAATATTCAATATCGTTACATACTTACACCCTTGTGAATGGCTTCTGAGGTGACTGGAAAAGGTTAGAAAGATCAGAAGGAGAATAAATGAGAAAGGGATCGATTAAAGGAACAAGTAAATAAGGGAAAGGCAAGGAGAGAGAGCGAGGGAAAGGAGTGTTCCAGTGATAATTTTTTTGGGATTTGACACTTACTTATGATGTTTGTTTGCGATTTGACACTTACTGATAATGAGGAGGAGGAGGACGATGATTACAATGATGGGAAAAGGTGTTTCAAAGAGCTTGTTGATAACTATATCCGACCTACAACTGTAGGCTGCATACATGCGCGCGTGCACACAGACACACACACACACACACACAGGCAGACACACATACACATTTGACATTTTAAATAAATATTCATATAGAGAGAGTTATTTTCGTTTTCCTCTTTTTATAGTTTCCTGTACTTTCAGTCCACTGCCACTCTCCTACCGCCATTTTGTCTCTCTTTCTCTCCTCAGACCTCATATTCTCCTTTTTACTCTTTTTCTCTCTTTTTTTGCTCGTTGGCTCACTCACTCCACAAGAGCGAACGTGACAAAGTTCAAGGGTGCACGGTCTGTTGATTCCAAGGTGTCAACTACCCCAACAAGTGAGTGAATCGGATTTGTTCGTGACACAGGCGCCAACGCACGCATGCACGCACGAGCAAACGCACTTGTATGTCATTAGCCGCCTGTTGCCTCCCGTGTCGCGCTTCCTGTGCACGACATGCAATTACATTTCTCCTCACCTCAGTCGTGTGCGCCGGAACGTCCGCACGTGAGGGTTGGTGGCTTCTTCATCTTTCATTTGTCACCACCGGCGTGACGACCACCGCCTGCTTGCTTTCCATCTCGCGGCGAAATGAGCAGCGAGCTCTCCGGGAAAGGAGAACAGAAAGGGCTTTTCCGACCGGCAGCATATCCGATTGAATAATCACGGAAGCGGTTTACACTTTGTCGTGTGCGTGCCTCTCCTCCTCCTCCTCCTGCCCGTCCTCTCACTCACTCACTCCCACGAACTCACGTACGTACGCTGCTAACAACTCCATCCCTCATGCACTCCTCCAGACACTCACAGATCTTCTGGTCATATGACATCAGCTCACAGGGGGATCTTCACAAATTTTATAGAAAATGCTTCCTGGGAACTGCGTCTGTGATAGTCAGAATGAAGTGCTCCGATGTCCTGACAGACAGACGAGGCCGTGTGTCATGGCGCCGTTCCCAACCACATCCTCATCCTCCTCCTCCTCCTCCTCCTCCTCCT
>SRHC01003136.1:106534-254998 GCA_004794325.1 Pomacea maculata
ATATGACATCAGCTCACAGGGCGATCTTCACAAATTTTACAGATGCTTCCCGGGAACTGCGTCTGTGATAGTCAGAATGAAGTGCTCCGATGTCCTGACAGACAGACGAGGCCGTGTGTCATGGCGCCGTTCCCAACCACATCCTCCTCCTCCTCCCCCCATGACGTCTCTCCTCGTTGCCAGGCTGCACAAACTAGTAACGATGCCAGAAACATTGTGAAACGTGTTAACAGCATCGTAAAATGGAAATCTTCCGGCTTGTTAATCTCAAATTTTCGTTGTAAGACCATCAATCATCTCCATCAGGAAAATATTCTCTGGATAATTGTTGAGAATATGGGCTGACGTGCACGCAAGCACTCTGCGAGATCCAGGAAGAGTGGAGGGAGAGAGAGAGAAGGGTTCACATGTAAGAGAGAGGTGAAGTCTGAGGTGAATGACAGACCCAGACATGCTGAAATAACTTACACACTGACATAAAACAGACAAAAAGAAGAAAGAAGAGAATAATGGATCACGGGGGTAGTGTTTTAGTGATATAGAACTGTGCACGTGACCACGCGATGACTGGTTGGTTAGCGGAAGGAAGGGCGAGCACTCCGAGAGTGACATCCGGTCGTGTAGATAATAAAAAGAGGAAACACGTGGCTTGCTCTCAGAAGCGGATGTCTGCATTTAACTGGTATAGTACAATTAATGAAATATTCTTTTATGTTATAAATTATGCCTGTGTGTTATTTATCCGCTGTTTCCTTCGCTCTGTCCTGCGTAATAACAGGAGAACCGTTAATGTCAGGTTAGATTCCAGATAATTCTTTTCTTATTCTCTCTCTCTCCTATTCTGTAGCGAGCGAGTTCTCCTGGGACGACAGGCCTAACCCAGTCCCGCGGAGAGTTCTCCCCGTCACTAGGGAGAAAGAAAAATAGTGATGGAAATACCAAGAGAGAAATTCAGGGACGATTAAAGTTAAAACAAAAAGAACAGAAAGAAAAAAATAACTGGACCCCATACGTAGACAAAATAACTAAATCTGCCAGACCCAACCACAGACTTTGACCTTATCAAATACAACAAAGACTGCACCAGACCCAAATCATTACAGAAACAAAGCTCAAAATAAGCTCCATCTTCAAAAGCTAGACGCAGATACTGGCGGATCTCATGACCTAAACACAAATCATCTATCATAATTGACATTGTCTGTGAGATACTATCTCATAAACAAGATTAACAAATAACATGGAGACATTAGATTCTTCTGGGTCCCCTCCCATATTGGAATTAAATGGATTGGTGTGGCTGATAAACTCGCTAGAATGTACACAATGTAGAATGTAGGGTAACTTAATAAATAGAGTAAAATCCGAAACCCTTAAAAAGAAAAAAAACACACAAATAGTTGAGAATGTAGAAACTATACAAATATCAGGTTTAAGCATACTAAAATCACATTAAGAAAACTAAAACAAATTGAAGGTTCTTAAACAGTTTTACCTAAAACTAAATAGAAGTCCAAAATAGGGCAACATAAGCGATTTGGAGACCAGATGACAACAGGCCACCTGGACAGCAAGAGCAAAGGACAACAACAAGAAAGAGGGCACAAACAACAGTAAACAACACCTGTTACGCCACTTAGCAGCGACCCTCCCTCCACACCTCCAAAATTATACCCAGTACGTGACATCGTCAACGTATTTTTACCGTTATGTGACGTTGTCAACGGATTCTGGACGTGAAGCCACCCGCATTATTGGTAACTGTAAAGTCTTACGCACGAATGAGCAGACGTTAAGCATTGTTGTGTACGACTTTGACCTTTTCCCTCTCACGTACGTTGAACCCTCAAAGAACTGCCTCAAAATCCACACATAACAATCTCTGGCCTTCGGCAACTGCCGGCAAAGTGGCAGACGACTGACTAACTGGTTCTGCTAAGCCTGCCTGCACTCATTAGGCGCCGTTGTGAATCATGTCTGCTTTAATCAACGACCTCCCCATCACCGCATCTCCCTCCCCTAACTTTACAGAACCTGCAGCACTGTTTCCTCGACTTACGAGCATAGTGTGACCAAGAAAAGTTGCTTGCTCTCTTTCTACTTGTGGTACTATTCGAGCTGCTGTCAAACTCCTATTCCACGATGTTGCCTGCATCAGTCACTGCTTGTGTTGTCCTGCATAAATTTGAAATAATCTGGACCCTGTGCGTGCCTAGAAACAGTTAGCCACTTACATTCTTATACCAGTTCGGGGAGCAACACTCGTGGAGGGAGAGGAAGAGAATTTCCTATTCTGCAAAATTACGGGTGTGGAGCAGCTCCATACTAACTTTTGTTTGGTTCATCAAACCTTAATTAAAGTCTCTAGTCTCTGTGTTAACTTTTTGTTCTTGTGTTGCTTCTGCGTGCGTCCTGAGCGAGTTTGTGGCTTACCTACCCTTCATGCCGCCTGCCTTTAACCGGAATCGGAGTTGTCCTCCATGCACGAAAGCCCTGCCTTCCCCCAGTGCACGTGCGGTGACGTGACTAGACAGAAGCTTGTATCGCGCGTAAACAGCACGTTTATCACTCGTAAACACCAGGTTTATCACGTAACTAGCGCCAGATGATTATTACCGGCACTCACACTCGTCAAAGTTGTTTTCACGGCGAAACCCTGTCTTCTCGTAGTCATAGCAACGTTCGCCGTCGAGTTTTTTTTAAGTGTGGACCTCTAGTGCACAGCACCAAATCACTTTGTCATCTCAAATGCAAATGAAAAGACATTTTATTGTCATCACTTAATGATGTTTCACTCTCATCACTTAATGAAACTTTACACTCATCCCGTGATGACATTTTAGTCTGATCACGTGATAACATCTAACCCCCAACACTTAAAGGACATTTTACACTAGTCGATCAACCACCAACCTCACATGCCACACTCCATGTGCCCAGTCCTCATATCCTACATCAAAGCTTTCCATTTGTGAACATTTCCGTTATCTCTAACGTGTCGGAATGTGTTCTACAGTGTTGAAATATGTCCTTATGATGTCGTAATATGACCTAATTCAAATATTTTCACATCGACCCACATCTATTCAAATCTGGTCCACTATGGGTGTAGATATGTGTCTATATTTCAACACCCTAGAGCACATGTCGGCATGTAAAAGGCTGTTTCGTTTTAAAAGCAGAACATTGTCCGTGGCCATCTCTCTCCAGGCATACAACTCTACCCATTCTACCCTCGCAATTTGTTTTGATTTTCTGTATTCTAAACATGGTGGTAGTAACAGCTATGATGTTGGTAGCAGTAATTGAATCAGGAGGACACTAGCTGTGGTTGTCGTGGTTGTGGTGTCGTAAACCACGATGACAAAAGAAACTAATTACAGGTTTTGTTGATGAACGTGTGGGTGACCAGTGATGTGAAACGCTCTGCCTTTTATTTCTGACGAATGAAAACCAAAGGCTTTCTTTATGCGCCTCCACTTCCGGTCTGCATAAAGCGCGTATGCACGCACGTGCACGCTGGCACACAAGGACCCACAAATCCGCACACGCCATGGGGCATAACTCCTACACACAACCATAATTGTTCGTCTGAGAGGAACATCATGACACAGAGAACAGTCCTGAGAGGCACGAAAACAAGAAAAAACGAACAGACAAGCCTAACAGACAGCCAGACGAATAAAAAAGTATAACAAGAGTATGGTGACGACAGCGGCAATAAACAAAGTGCATGGACGAAATAGGGGACACTATCGTGAGAGTCGAAGAGTTCGCTGGATTATGATAGGTATTTCCCACAGAGATGGGGTTTAAGGCCATACTTCAAACCTTCGAACTCACAGTTCGAAGTAGAGAATTTCAGCCGGTGGGGTAAGAAAAGAAAATTGTGGCTGCCAAATTTCTCTCGTCTGATGCGTGGCACCGAGAGAAACTCAGTATCAGCAGATGGAAGAGACCGACTCTAGCATATTGTATCAGTAACTAGGAGTGGTGCGTTGGGCAAATGCCTTGAAGACATGGACAGTATCAAACAGAAATCATGCCAACTGGAAATGGCAGCTATATGGCATTATACTAAGTCCTCAGAAGTTTGTCGAGTAGGTGGTGATGTATGGTTATTACAATCCAGCCAACCCAACTGTAGACACGACCTTTGGTGAATGTCACTGATCTTTCCATCCTTTAGGAAGATCGACTTAAAGTATTGACGAGATATTCATGAAACAATGCTGGCTCCATGGAATTACCGAAATAATTTTGTTAAATGTTAAATAACTTTGTTAATTAAATGTGGAAATTTCTTCTTGAGAATATCGTAGAGACTTGCTACAAAGACTGACCTTATTATTTTCTCTTTCTTGATCAATGGCTTTTGACACATCACATCACTAGACATACTGTTATTATTAATTCAGTATGTAAACACACACTGTTACTATAAACAAACATTCTTAAAAAATATATTACTATCTGGTCGATGAATCTGTGAACATTACTTATTTCTAAATCCCTGTGTAGATTCTTTGACCATCCTATATCTTATAAAAGCTCTCGAAAACAAACAAATTCAGAAAAAAATGCAGTCTTTAGTTCGAATAATTTATTATTGACCCTTTCACCAATAGGTCAATCAATGTGTGTTGTGCAATGGGGTAGAGACGGCTACACTGTTCCACAACAAAAATATTCAGACCCACGCTGCTAACGATTTTCAGTCACGTGCTTTGCGGACGCCTCCTCCAGAGATTTCGTCATTGTGACGTCAATAACGGAATCATTACAGACCGTTAGTTACTCCTGAGTGTCGAGGTTGAACGCTTCTCGTTCCACACTGGGGAGATTAGGACGGTGCCTCATCAACGGAAAGGTCACGGTGTTAACCACACGACTTTGCCATTTCAAACATCGTCTGCAAACGACCGGCAGCTTAAAGTGGAGCCTGAGCCCCAAGGCCGCTAGAAAAAAGCGAAAAACAAAAATAAAAGTAATAGAAATATCTTTGCAGAGTTCTGGTGATGTAGCAAGTCCTTACCCTCCTACCCCACTCCCAGAAAAAAAAACCAACAACAGACAAGAAAAAAAAAAGGAAAAAAAAACTCCACGAAGCATGTAAACAAAAAGACGTTCTGAAGAAAAAGTTATACCAATTAATACATGTAACTATTTTCGTCGATTCTTGTTATTTCAATAAATTTATTAAAAAATCAAGTGATCGATTGGCCGACAGATCAGTAAATAGACAAAGTTTTCTGTTCATTGGGCCGTAGCGATTTTCTGCTCATACGTCCAGTTCACAAAGCCGCAGTCTGTGTGGTCTAATCCATCTCTCATCTCTCCACACACACACACACAAACAGACCTCTACTCCAAGTAAAATATTCTCAGTTGTTGAAAACCATGAGGAATCAAGGACGCGACGAAACATAACTCTGCAATTTTTTTATCATTTGAGCTTCAGAAGTTATTGGCTATTGTAACCCTTCGTCATAAAGATTTATTTACAAATATTTAAAAGGTGGGTCGTAATTGTTCCTTGCATAAAAGCTACATTTGCGCAACAAAGAACGAAAAAAACCACACAAAATGTAGTGTCTGGCTACTTTTAGGAGAGGGTTCTTGCAAAGAGTAGGACACTTCTGAGGAAAGGGTGGAGCAGGACGAAGACGTGGAGGTTTTCAATGATAAACAAGCGTAGAGACCAACATTGAGTTCAGTAGTCTGTATTTTGTGAAATTTCCCATATTACTGTTGTAAGCAAAGTGAGGGACTCCGTGAATGCTTTAAGTCCTTGTGTTTGTCTGCTTGTAATTCTTGCTTCGATAGCCATTTCTTTGTTGCTGATTCCCGGGGTTTTATGTCCTTGGAGCGTAGACAACTCACAAAGAAAAAGAAAAAGAAATAAAAAAACCAGGGTCTTTGAAAACAGATCAGGACAAGTCGATGAACAGGTCTGATATTGAGCAGAAACCTCGTGTTTCATAGCAGCCAAAGAAACTTTGGGAACCAGAACGGCTGGCCCTTGCGCCATCAGTCATTTGGGAATTGATCAGTTCTTCAGACCGCCTCATATTTCTCCGGCTCTCTGGGATGTGAAGAACATTTGGCGGCGAGAGGATGAGAATGCGAGCAGTTCAGCCAGGGGTTATCGCCATTGGGAGCACTTGCCAACATCCCCGAAGCCCCCACGCATCTGCCGCAGAGCGCATGCGCGCTTAGTTTACGTCTCATTGTTGTCTGGGGGAGCAGTGAAACGTCCGTGAGACTGACAATCACCACCGGCTACATCATAAAGAGGACTTGTATATAATAACTATTACACGAACGTTAACCGAGTTCTAAACAAAATGAATAAGCGCAATAAATTTCTTTAAGTGAATCTTTCGGCACTCCCCATATACCACATTTCCCCGAAAATAAGACCTATAAGTAAGCCTTATGATGATTTTTCAGGATTTTCGTGACATAAGCCCTAGTTAGGACAGTCAACCAGACGGACGGATTTCGTTCGTCCGCTGAAACACACGACGGATGTATTGAATTATAAGGATATTAATGTATACAGAAATAGCATTATCAGTTTTTACGATGTTCCAGAAGATGACATAACTGTATTAGAATAAATGTAGGTTTTTGTACTTAAATTAATAAAAAACTGAAATTCCCTGAAAATAAGCTATAATCCTTATTTTGCAGTAAACATTAATGTAAGACCCGGTCTTATTATCGGGAAGCACGGGATTTGTACCATCTGTAAAAATATCTAACCCAGTCAGCAGTTAGTATAGCAACCCTCTCATGCTTCCATCACCTAGGTAATTATCTCCCTAATCTATTACCAAATCTCTTTGCTGGACTGAGGGTAACAGTTTCCTAAAGATAGGAAAAGCAATAAAACTGTTGTGTAACTGCTGGATTTATGACAAATACTTCATTGATTTTCGATCCATCATTCATTCATTGCAGGCGACAAAACAGAAAAACTAGAAAAAACTAGAAAATTAGTTTTTTTGAAAGTGTCATCTTTACTAGGCAAAATGCAGTTTATGTTACAAGGAGAGACAATATTTCATTTACACATTAAATGTCATTGTAAGATACATTCAAAACCCATTACATTCCATCGCCAAAGTAAACATTAAGTAGAGTTGTAAAAAATGATTAGAAAAATTCATGAAATGTTGATTACATATACAAAAACAACGTAGTTATACTTTATGAGATAATCTTGACCAGGTATGACAAAACATATAATCTGATATACAGACAAATATATATGATATACATACAAATCATAAATATTATTTTTGTAAAAAAATCAAGATTTAATTTTGACCATGTATGTCACAGGAAAATGAGGACGTGGAGCTTACAGTCATTTCTTATATTTCTAGGTCTTCTTTGGGATAGAAGATCTCAATTTCTCACAAAACTCGACAAGTTAATGATTGATGCAAAAGGTTTTCTTGAAGAGTATCAGCTTCGTCATAAACTAAGCTTTAATCTGAAAGAGCATCAAATGTAACTTCCATCTATCTTCTTGATACTACGCATCACTAGACCGCTTCAACCCAGCATATCTCCTTCTATAATCCTAGAACCGATTCCCAGAAAAGAATTTGTAATAAAATTAACCTCGCTTGAAAGCAACATATCATGTTTCTTTTTCAAGAACATAAATCTTGTGCTTGGAGCCCCAGGAAGTGAGCGACGGACCTATCGGCTTAAGCCCGAAAATGAGCAGCCTTTTCAGGGTACCCATCCGGAAGCCAACGTGGTCTGCCACCCGAGCTTCCTAAGGTGTGGACTGCCCTACTGGTCTCCCCTCACGATGTAACTAATGTCTGATGCTGCTTTAATCGGTGCTGGCTTCGTCCACTGCGGGCGAACTCTCGTAAGACCATCGTGAACAGCAAAGCCAACACCGATGACATGTGGCAAAAGTGCATACTCGTTGAAAGTGTGTGTGAAGCTAGGACTAGTCTCGAGCGCATAGGTTTAGGACTAGGGATGCATGATCATCTCATTTATCCATCTTCTTCCAAAAATAAAAAAATTAATACTTCAGATCAAACCCCTTGACAACAAAATGTTAAAGCCTAGCATGTGACGAAGCTGAGACCCAGACATTCTCTAAGAAAACAAAAAGTTGCATTTACCATTGTCTCATCTTTAAAAAAAAAAATTTCGATCCAGCAATTGCTCTACATTCCAAAGACTGAAATAAAGGCTACGAGCAGAGGAAAATGTTAACTGACTCTTTAGAAGAACTTGTATAGACCTTGAGGCAAGGAACAATGAAAACTGTGTTAAGCACATCAATTAGTCTGAGGACAGCTTCCTACAGCACTTTGTCTCCCAGGTGTCAAGTCACGCGCGAGGTTGTTGCGGCTGCTGCATGCTGTGTCTGGTCGTTGGACACGTCAGCGCGTGCAGCAGGGTAGGGGATGCATCTGCCGTGCAGTGAGGAACACTCTCGTGGACACGGCTGCTGTAAGCAGCTCACTGACGTCATCAGCATCCCTTGGCAACAGAGGCTAAAAACGCGACCCAGAGACCTCTCACGGAGACAATGTGTGGAAGAGAAGATGAAGACGGGAAGAAAAAAGAATGCCAAAGAAGGACAGGATTCGACTCACTGCTGCTAAACTATCTCACGACATACCTGGTTTACGGCATCTATAATGTACTCTTAGGCAAAAATTAAGAACCTTAGAAGTAGTGCATAAAAATATTCTTTGTCAGTTTTATCTCAGTCTGATGCAAGTCTAACAGCCGTTTAAGCGTGACACGATTGCTTGGAGAGCGCGGAGAGCGATTAAGGGGACGTAACCCTCATTATTCCGTCTTTCCAAGACTTTTACACTTTGGAGCAGTTCATCTCAGGCAGCAAGGTATCACGAGGTTTGACTTTTCTACTGTCTGTTAATCATTCCTAAACAACTTTATCATGGTAAAGTATTTAAAATAAATGCCAACGTTACTAAAATAAAAAAGGAATCAAAGAAAAGTTGTGGTAAGGTACGCAGTCATGTACATTTATCTAGATGACAGTACCTCCCTACCTTCTATGAACCACACGAGTCACGAGTTTCTCAGATGTGATGGTGACATTCTGTGACAAACATAATTGGTCGAAAAACCAGTGAACTATGATCCACAACAAATGTCCTATACCAACGAGTCCTAAGTATACAATCGTCTGCTCTTCACCGAGAGGCACTCTCGTGAACTCCCGTGTGAGATGAGCATATCGCAGCCGTGATCATCTTCACTGGTGAACAAGAAACGTGGACGAGAAAATAAAATTTAAAAAAATCAAATACACAGTTCCAAGACGACAAAAAAGCAATGCTGAATATTTGGGGAGAAGATAGAGTCTAAGAATTTGATATAACATCGAGAAACATCGATATGTTATGAAAAAAAGCTACGGACTTAAAAAACAAACACATAAAAATGTAAATCCTTCTGATTTGCCTGGAAGCCAACTGGACTGGTGACTGGAATGTTACTGTAGAGAAAAATAAGTCGTTTTAGAACGTTATAAGCATAGCTTTTATATCTTGGTTTGTCACAGAACACTAACAGCTGATAAACTTAAACCTACTACGCACTAAATTGGTAAACAGAAATGATCTATGTAACAATTAATTTTAGTTGTGAAGTCTTCTCGGTGACACAGTTCATTAAATTAACTCCATGCACATCATCCCCACTATCCTTCGGTGTAATGTAACGAGGTCTAATAGTGAGAAACTACAGAATATGACTACTTTCGAGGTCTGCACCTGTATGCATCTGAAGATTGCCTCCAGTTTACAACCTGGCACATTTCTTGACCTTCGGCCAGTGAAGACCATAACTTTACTTGAAGAATACTATCACAGTGCTGTTGAATACTATGACCATCGTGTTGAACTCACCATCAGTACTCCGACTGGCAGTCCCGCTGCATGCTATTGATATCAATGTCGGCGAAAATCTTCAGGGACTCATAGGAAAAACTTGGACTTGGGGAGCTGCATGGCGAGCTGTCCACGCTGGACACTCGGACCTTTCCTGAAATGGGTCGAAAAGAGTGGCTGGTCGAGTAAGGTGAATATCTTTGCTCTGCTTTTGACTTGGTGGAGGAGAAAGCGGGGTTGCAGCTAACACTCTTGTGTGGCAGGAGGTGATTATCTACAGCTGTATTTGTCATCTCGTTCTGAGCAGTGTGGTTCCCCAGTTGCAACAACTCATTCAAAAAATAAGTGGCAATCTTGAGGTTAGAAACGTCGCCTGTCTCCTCCGATATATAATTGCCGCATGCACTACGTTGGTCAGGAACTTGCTGTACAAGGTCAGGACCTTTCATGAGAAGGACCCCCTCACCGCTGAGAGCTGAAGCCTGGCGACCCATCGGGAAGGGTGCGACACTTAGTTGTGACAGAGGCTGCATGCTGCACACCCGCCGGGTGGCTAAGGCCGCCTTCTGCAGAGACCTCAACGTCTTGCGAAGTTTCTCCACATCTGTGCGGAGACTCGTGTTCTCATTGTTGAGCTCCTTGTGTTTCTGCAAAGACACCTTGTCATCAATTTGATATCAAACGTAGTCTTTGCAGTTCCAGCAAACAACAACCACAAACTGATGTAAAACAGCAAGAGGAAGTTGCAGCTGTCAGTTGCAGTTCACTCAAAGAAATGATGGACTTAAAATAGGGAAAAGGGGACAGGAGAGAATAGAGAGAGGGAATTAGAGGACATGGTGAAAGAGAGAGGTTGCAGATTAATGACCGTAGAAAAAAGGGGGGGGTGTAGAAAATTTTATAAAAAAACAACTCTAGTCTCTCAAGACTTAAAACTTGCTAAAGTTACTTGTGCTGATTATTCCTTTGTTGTACATACATCTATCTGCCTTTCTGTCTGAGACTAATCATTACAGATAATTCAAAAGTAGCATTGTCACCTGCTTCTCACACACATACACGAGAGAGAGACTGACAATAAACATACGTGTTCGACTTGCTGCTGGTGCTTCTTTCTCTTATTGCGACTGTTTTTGGCTGCTACCCTGTTTCTTTCCTTTCGTCTCTCCTGCTTCGCCTTCTCTTCTTCCGACAGCTGCACATCAAAATCAGACAGCTGCCTTGAAATTTTTTTTCTAATTACAATCACTAGTATCAACAATGTTGAGGATATAAATCTTGCAATATGATCTACGCGATGCGTATAGGAATGCCAGAGAGAAATTGGGAAAGAAATAATAATAACAACAATAATAATATTTTTAAAGTTGATTTCTATATCACTATACACCACCATCAAAGGCAGGCTCAAAGTGCTTTACAAAAAAAAAAAAAATGAAATAAAAAAAAATAATGTGAATTAAATTTTCTGAAGTTAATTTGTATTTCGTTTAAAACTTGTTTTTCTGTGTAATGTATTCTAATTACACGTACATACTGTACATCTTAATAAATACTAACTATTCAAACGCAGACAAACCTAGTTGCACTACAACCAGACACATCTTTCTTGCTGACACAGAACAACAAAGAGATACGCTCGTTGACTAAGACACCAAATTAACAAAACGAGGCAGTAAATAGGAACTTCCCCGACTACATCAGTCTACAGACGGTGCTCACCTCGTACTGTCTAGGTTCATCAAACGTGACCTCCATCTCCGGCTTGCCCTGCTGGAGGCGCTTCAGCTGAATCTTCAGGCGCAACTCCTCCTTCAGGACCATGCGGCTGTCGCCTGTCTGCTCCGCCAGCTGCCACGTTACAAAACTTAATCAGTGAAAAGGCTTTAATGTTGCGAGAGGAAACAGTTTAGGGGGATTTGATGGGGGTTTCCCCCTCTCTTTTTATGAGTACGTGGGTGAGTGTGGGTGGCGGTGTGTGGGCGGTTTTTTTAATTAGTCAGAACATGAACTCAAAACTCTGTGCTGAAACTGTGCAGCTTTCTAAATTCATCAGCCAATCGTATTACAAATATAAATATCTATTTGGTAAGACACTGAGAACACCTGAGCCTATCTGAAAAAGTTAGAATGCATTATAATTAATAAAATGTATTAATACATGAACAGTTAGGATGAAGAGCATATAACGGTATTTCCTTCTTTTTTGTTAATTTCTTGATCATATTTTTAACTGCGGACTGGTCAGATTACAGGAAATTCTTCCTTGTACAACCCGAGGAGAGACAGAAAAGCAACTTCCTGCTCGCCGAAATTTTTTTGTTACTGATTTAGAGTTCCTTCCCTCTTCCTGTGTGCATGATTGATTTCAATAAACTGTGACCAATAGAAAATATCAATGATGACTATAATTAGCAAATCAGGATTCTTCTCGAGACTGCGGGAATGTCAGCCAAAACAGCAGGAACAGCACTTGAAACTCTCAAGGACAGGTTACAAACTGAGGACAACAACAACAACAACAAAAAATAGCGCTCACTGTACCTGCAGCTTGTCGTTGCTGTCGCAGCTGATGTTCTCCTGGTCGTGATAGTCAGTCACACTATAATTCACTGGCATCTTGGGCTGTTACTGAAGATTGGTAATGGAATTCAGTGCGTGCCTTCCAATGTAGTCGAATGCAATCTCATCAAGATCAGTGTTGGTAAGAAAACGAGAAAGCCAGTTTGCTGGAAGAAAACCAAAGTCAGTCATAAGTCAAGATGTGTTTGTCGGAAACTAATATCAGATGATAAGGTAAGCTATTGTGCCCATGGCAATCAAAAGAAGGAAACACCCACTCGTACAGACAGCTACGTGACCTCATGCTCCAAAGTATTTCCAGTTCAAGGGAGATAACAACATAGTCTGCTGTTGTCTGGAGTATTGAATCACTTTCGGAAATTTCCGCAATGAGCTATAAAAAAATTGAGTATGCTATTTCTGTTTATGGGTTTTCCAGTCTGATTTTTGACTGGGTTTTTACAAAGATTATTATACGGAGTCCTTGGATTTTACTCTATCGTCATAATCTCCTCCATCTTTGTCTTCTGATTTTGGTTTACGATAGAGACAATAAATGTGTGGTTTAAAGGATTTAATGTGGAGAAAAAGGGAAGAAAAACAAAAGACTATAACTGCGCTATTCGCTGACAAGGGTAGTCGAGATGTTTATTTGGCAATTATCTTCCACCGTTAATGAGCTGGCGTATGAAAGAATATCTTAAAGGGTTATGTGATTCTAGTCAAGTTCTTGTTAAACTGACATGTCTCTATGTTCTCAATCCTTCAAGTCGCATGAGATACGATTGGCAAGTCAGGGGGAAAAAATGACGAACACCACGTGACACGATGTTCTGGCATCACCGCAGTGCAGCTAAACTCTACTCTTATATATATATTGTAATATATCTTCTTTCGGTAAAACTCTGTGCAATAAAACTGTAATTTTCCAGTGAGAGGAAAACGAAAACAGAACTGAAGGCTTGTTTCAACAGTCACATCAGGTGCTTTTGACAGAATCGCGTTATAATCATAATATGCTGCTTTCAAAACCTAGTAATATTTAACTGATTTTTTCTGTCGCTTTACTTACACATTTTAATTACATTGGAAACTGATGTTTTGACAATGGCGATTAAGGCTTGACCATGCTGTCCCTGTCAGATAAGTCTTTAAACAACTAACGAAAGAAAGAAAAAGGACTGTTAACAGCCTCCTGTCGACATTATGGTAATTGCAAAGGTTGTGTTATTTTACATGCGCTGGATTCAATTTATTTTCATTTTGGGGAGCATTCAATACGCAGAAAGTAAAAAATATTGTTGACACCAAGGCAACAGACTTTATATGTAAACAAGTAATAAACTGGCAGAAGGATGGCATACGCTGTACCTACATCATAACAGAATGATTTGTATAAACCTACCATTAAGCATTTCATTTGCTTCTCATTAAGACCTGTAAACGAAGAAAAATTAATAAATTAATATCGAAACTTCAGAAATCCGCTTAGATTATGTTGCATATAGTTTAGAGATTCAGCAACAGGAGGCGATGTGTTAGCCGTTGTTATCTACATACCTAACTATGAGGTTTCCGACAATACGATAGAAGTTTGACAAACTCAGAGGAAGTAAATTCGACAGTTAAATCCTTTTTATGATCAGTAACTGGGAGAGAACAGAAGTACAATGATCTCTCTTGTAAATTTTTTTTCACTTACCTTTCTTTGCCGACTGTTTCCAGCTCGGTCCCTTCCTCTCAACTGAGAACCTGGTTGGCAAGCCCTGGTATAGATAGTGTGTTAGGTAAAAAAAAAAAAAAAAATAGGAAACGGAAATTCCCACAATCAGAATGAAGGGATTTCCCGAAATGCGAAATTACTTCGGTCGAATCAGCATCAATCTTGTTTCATTTTCGGAGCCACAACTTGTTAATCATTATAATGTGCAATTTACGGTATCCCCGTCTTGAGCTAGGGCTTATATGATATGTTAAAAGGATCTTACCACAATAATTAGCTAAGACTAGCTACTCAGAAATCATAATGCATTATATGGATGAAAAGAAACAGGGCATCCAAACAGGGGAATTCCCCAGGTTAGTAGAGAATGAATAGAACAAATTAAACTGGTTCAGACTGGTTTTGTAATCAGAGGTAATGAGTTTTAAAACCCTGCTTACTGAGGTCGTGTGAAAGAAATATTTCCAAGAATGGTTCTCTTGCACAAATTATCTTTCTGAGTTGTAGATGTTAATGTTTGCATGTAGCATGTTAGTCACAAAGTGTGGACAATATGCAAAATAATTGTTTTGACTTTTTGTTAGTCACACTGTCATCTTTATTTAGCTTTCTTACAGTATGTTACAACATCCGCACTGGTGACGAAAATGAGAATGAAGATGTGGGTTTGTGAAGTGTATTGAATTATGCGCGAGACAGCAAACTATAGCCCTGTAAAACATGTGTGGAAATATCTGACAGATGATATCCACAACTATCCATCACAAATGTTCGGTCATGCTTTGGGCGATGATCCATAAAAAATGACAATAAAAATCAGTTTAAATGTTTCTTTTAAAAGAGATAACTCACTAAGCATAGATCCACTCCCTTCTCTCTCTCTGAATACTGTGAAGCAACGGCACAGACCTAATTATTACCAGAAGGGGAGACCCACTTTTACATATTTTTATTTTTGATCACTTCAGTGAAAGGTTGATTGTCTGATAGCGGTTAGTAGCGTGCTACAGAAATGGGAAGTGAATAAAAGTACATTCACCAATTGCTATTCTTCAGATTCTTTGAACAGCAAATAACTGGTCTGCAGAAGTACAGAATTGCCTGGTGGGAATATATTGAGTAGATTGGTGAAGTAAGGAGCAGGGCTATACATAGATGGTGATCTAGGAACATCAACACTAGGGTGTTGCCCTTCCGGTCGGTCGACTCATCGCATGACGACTTTCCAGACGTTCTAGGAAGGTTCACGAAGGGAGCAGACGTTATCGGGAAGTTTCCGTGTGAGACAAGCTAGAATAAAATTCGCAGTTTTCTTTGTGTTTTGAAGTATTTTATGACATCATCAGTCCGACAGGAAATATGACGGCCATAGCAAATTAAAGTAGTTAATAATGAGAGAACTACTTTTATGATTAAAAACAGACAAAAAAAGACACTTATGTACTAATAAATCTAAAGCGTGAATACCTGTCCAGAACTCTCATACTGTCTGTTTACAGTAATTTTTATACCAGTTATTAGACCAAGGGTGGGCAAAGGTTTCTTTTTGTGGGCCGGTCTCAAAATTCTAAACTATGCAGCTGTCCTGTAACAAAAACCCAAAAGTCACGCCACGCGACTATGCAACAAACCGAATGAAAATGGAATGAAAACATGCGTACATTGTTGTGTTCACTTAACGAATGTAATGTGAAAGGGAAGCTGTTTGAACTCGATTTCGAACCTTTAAAACCTGACCGCGTTTCCGATGTGGCGATTCGCAGAACTGCGGACAAATGCTCGTCTGTCATCCGTTAACGCAGCTCGGACTTGATGATCCCAAAAGTCTGTTCGCATGCAAAAAACACCACCATTAGCTTGGAAAATTCTTCTAAGTTCGGAAATATATTTTTACTCGTCGATTTTGAAGAACTGGAAACATTTGGGGATTAAAAGAATCTCTCAACACTATGTTGCACCCAAGTTGCAGACCATCTGGCGCACATTTCACGTCCACGGTAAACAGATCTGACAGTTTTGCCAACTTACTTTCCAGTTTAGTTTAGTCCTTGTTACTTACTCCTCGAGGAGCATACGGCCGCAACAACTTACTTTCCAATTTTCTGAAATCACCGAAACGTCACAAATATTCTTTTCACTCAACGTTTGGCTGTATTTTCTTGCTTCACAGTCACTTAATAAATGAGTTCAGGGCAGGAATGTGTTAAAATTTTCTTTCCTTCGCTCGGGTTCAAAAGAGGTCGAGTCCACGGCAAAATATAACTCATGAACAAGAATGTTTTCACCTTGCAGAGTGACACTGAGTTTGTACAAATCGTCTAAGTCATCAACAAGAAAGGCAAGATCTGTACGCCGTAGTGATCACAAAATTCGACGAAAGCGTTTGCCGTTTCCTTCATTTCTAAAAACGGAACTATTTCTTCTCGGAGCTCACAAACTAGCTTAGCAACTTTTCCAAAGCTGAGCTACCGGACATCAGTGTCGTATGAAAGATCTTTGTGATCGGCTTCAACTTCCGCTAACAACGAGATGAATTGCCGGTGGTTCTCATAAAGTTCACGATTTTCGTCACATTACCCACAACATGGTTTATGTATGATACATTGCACAGCGCTTCTTGATAATGCAATGAAAAAAAAGTGACTTCGTGGTCTGGATATATTTCATGAACAGTTTGCCGAATTCTGGTCAGAAAACCAACATTCCCGCTGGTTAAATTTAAAGATTAGTAAGTAATGACACTTCTCAATTTTTTGGATGCACTCTTTCATATAAGCAAATCCTCGTCTTTGTAGTGTCTTTCATCAGCTCCACAGAAAGCAATTCCTGGGTTATATCGAAGTCATCGTTAACTCCACGGATACAAATAAGCAGTTGTGTGCAATATCAGTTACATCTGTACTATCATCCAACGCGGGTGAATGCCAGTCACATTGCTTACATTTATCTATCAGCTGTTCTAGCAAATCCTGTCCCACGTGCTCTATTCGGTACGTCGTTCTTCTCTTGTATAAGCTAATTTCTCAAACTCCGTGTTCTCTGGACACATCAAGCACTTCTTGAGGAACTCTCTGTTTGCGAATGCCTTGGTATCTTTTGCGATATTATATGCCACAGTAAAACTCGCTTTTGTTGCCTCCTGCTAGGTTTTGCTGCCAACGGGTAAGAGTATTTTGTTACTTCTTCAGCTGTTCAACTAACTGGTGTGACTTTTTCGCCCTTTCTTCTTCGGAAAGTTCCCTGAAATACCCTAGATGTTTTGTGTTAAAATGGCGTTTCACATTGTGTTCTTTGAAAACGTCGATGCCTTCTCGGCAAATTAAGCATACAGCTTTCTCTTCATCTGTGAAAAGATACCATGCTGTCCACTCAATATTGAATTTTTACACCCATCACTTTTTCCTGTCACCCATCATGATGAACTGCTACGGTACTAACTGCGCGAAAACTGCAACCATTTGCGCCAGCAGACACTGAATGACTGGATTGAGATGATTAGGACCGTTCGCGGGGGGAGGCGGAGGGGGCACTCAAACATGCTAAGCCTGCAACGCGTCTGATCTCTACAGATGACACATTCTTGTCCCGATAAACAGTTGTCGGACTATGTTTAAACAAAACGAATAGCCATGGTGTGCGGCATGTTGCCGCTAACCTTTTCTTTAAAGGCAGCCGCCGCCGACGTCTCTCACGACATCAGGCGCGTCAGCCGCGTTATTTGTGTACTTTGTGTTTGGCTGTGTTGCCGATTTCTAACGACAGGTCATATTTGATAAATTGCAATCAAATAAACCTAAGTTAAAAAGCAGAAAACTAGTCCACTTCACATTCTGCCAGAACACAGGTCCAAAGACATCCGCGGGCCCTATCCGGGCCATAAACCTTACCCCTTCACTTGAGGGTTTAGGAAAGGTAAAACGGCAAGAGGAACAGGAGACAGGTACCGCCCTTACAGAAAAAAGATGACTGCGAGAAATGTGTGATCTGGCCTGTACCCCAACGAGGGAGCTTGAAGGACCAGTCTTCGACAAAATACTGGATCACATGGTAAACCAGACCAGCTTACAACGATTGCCTGCTGCAAGTAGGGGTTCCTAGTGTCATGACTGTGACAAATGTGCTTTGTACAAAGTTATTGGTTTTCTATAGACTGTGCTGTAAAATTTTATTTAATTATTTTTAGGAAGCATCTTGAGTTTGCCAATAGGGTAAGCATAAAGACCTATTCAAGATATTCTTTTGCGAGCAGCTTCATCGGACACTTATCAACTGTTCTCTAATGCCTTGATGTTTCTTATGCTCGATTTCTTTATTTTAAAATTTGCATTCTCTAAAATAGTCCATGTTAAGAAGCAATTTCGAACACAAACCAAAAACAAAGCAAAAAGAATTAAGCAGACTGTAATATAGTATATTTGAAGTAACCAAACGTCTCATGTAAATTAAACACGAAAGTTGTATGTAGACTTCGACGAAACACCTGTAAAATATTTTCAGAAAAAAACTGTATCAAGAATGAATACATGACCTCTTGGCCACACTTCTTGAATACAGAAGAGAAAAACCTAATG
Organism: Pomacea maculata; assembly: GCA_004794325.1. NCBI lineage: Eukaryota > Metazoa > Mollusca > Gastropoda > Architaenioglossa > Ampullariidae > Pomacea > Pomacea maculata. Next base: position 125,299 of record SRHC01003136.1, read on the forward strand.
TTAGTCACGTTCGAAACGTCAGGTCGACTATTTTAAAAAGTCTCTATACTTAACATTCATATCCTGTAAATACCATCAAAATACGAACGACACGACACGCATCATGTAAAAGCACTTATATACAATACTGCAATCAAGTATATCAAGGTCAATTATCCATTGTTCGAATGCGCTAGAGAACAGTCGGCAGAGTAATTCCAAGTCTTGCAACGTCACCTTCCAAAAAACAATAACTCGATTCATTCCAGTCTTGTCCTTGAAAGTGTACTTTCGTTTGACATCAGTATTGGTTTTATGAAACAATCATTTTTTCCCTTCCTATACACCCCTCGCCAAAGAAATGTGATGACACTTATGACCAATCTTTACAGTCTTTTTCCGCATTTCACAGCTGCCCGACATGATGGCTAGAGAGGTAGACCCGTGGAAGGAACGATCGATTTGACAAACTATCAATATTTATGTCCTAGCACAATCATTTCAAGTCCGCGTAGTTACATCGTCTAGACCTTATATTTCCTTCTTAGCTCTCTAAGCAAGCATTTTGGCTTTGGCAGGATTGCACGATCAGGTGATCACGCTGTTGTTCCATCGGCAGGTGTGTATGACTTGTAGATTCTTTGCCTGCGCAAAGAATTGAAATACCGCAGGAGTTTCTGTAGCAGTCTGTGCACACCTTTGACTTTCACGCCCGCCTTGCACGGTGAAGGAACGGCAAAGCTACGGTCAGAGCTCATTTCCCATCCTGTTCGTCAGGTGCGTGGACTTACAGAGAAAGGCAAGTCTTTTGTCGGGGATCAGGTGGCTGCCAGGTCATTGAACTAGGCTTCCTCATCAGGCTTAGTTCGTGCCATCCTGCCTTCATATAACCAACGAACTGAAGCCGGGACGAAAGCGTGAAACAGCAAATCTAGGCTCAGCAGCGACTGAAAATGCAGCTTTCCATGATGAAACTTTAAAAAATTATTTGTCTGTTTATAAATCTCTTTTATGTTAAAGCTCTTTGGTCAACGTGTTTCCTTTAAAAAAAAACTTTAGAAAAAAATTTCATACCAGTCTATTCGTCCAGCTTGTAGCTCAGATTCGGAAGGAAATAGGATGAGGATTTAGAGAGACCAATAAGTGGAGCAGAGACAAAGGAAAAGGATAAAGACAGGGGCAAGTGCCTGTAAACCACACCTTGTGTATATATATGAGTGCTGAGTATACACTGACGTAAAAGATAAATCACTTGTGAGTAGAGGAAGGGGATGGCCACGGGTGAACTGTCTGGAGAACTGCGACTCTCTTAGCAGACAAGTTTGAAGCTACTTGGCCCGTCTGTAGATGTTGCTGCGTTGGGACCTGCTTTTCCTGGCAGGGTTGCTGTTGTTACTGTAGCTGCTGTGGTTCTATTCTCGGCAAAACTAAGAACAAATGTCCTTCTTATTCTGCTGTTGCGGACTTTGTTGTTGCTGTTCATGCTGTACTTGCTTCAGATTTTGTTGCTTTTGTTAAACTGCATTTTGAAGCTGCTGCTTCTGCTGTTGTTCGCAGTTCAAAGAAACTCTAGAAAGCGGATCTTGCTGTTGCTGTGTATGTAAGTTTGTTGTCGAAGGAGTTTGTGGAAACAGATTCCCCTGTTGCAGATGCTTGAGATGGCGCTCTGGGAAGAATCTTTTCCAAGGCGCCTGCCGCTTGACCTTTTCATGTTGCTGGCTCTGGTTGCGGCTATGCTCCCCGATGGCATGACACAAGTCCCGATGGTCGTCCTCCAATAAGCATTTTTTCTTCGTGACGTGCCTACTGTCATTCGCCATAGGCTTGCTTTGTTTCATCAATGTCCGACTGGGATTGTTCATTTGCCTGCTGGGGTTCGTGCTGGCGACGATGTCAGGCGAAGACTTGCCATGGATGGAAAAATCTACCATGGAAGAAAGCCTGCGTCGAAGGTTGCTGGCATTGGCAGGCTGGGATACGTTGAAGTCCTGCTTCTGGATCCTTAAAGCATATTGATTTTTGCCGCCCTGAATACCCACATGTGAGGCCTCTGCGTTCTCGTAGTCCCTCTCTGAGTCTGGCCAAACGGTCTCCGTAAGCGACATAGTGTCGCACGAGTATTGTGTGTCATTGTTAATGACAGGTTCCTGCGGATACTTACAGAATCGTGCGTTTTGGCTGGAGGTGGTGCGGCGGTCCTTGCCAGGCCCAACCAAGTCGTTGCGGACAGTGAGGGATCGTCTGGAGGCCAAGCCGGGGGTAATTCTAAAAGCAGACTGACCACTGGCATGTAAGACTTTTGCATTCTCGAAGCCCACGGCTGAATCTGGACAAACGGTTTCCCTGGATGATACAGCGTCGGACGTACTTTCCATGTCGGTCCAGGTGACAAGTTCAGGTGGACACTGGCAGAGTGATAGGTTCTGGTTGTAGTTGGCTGCGTAGTCCTTGCCTGGCCAAACCCTGTGATTGCGTAGGATGAAAGATCGTCTGGAGGGCATCCCGCCTCTGATGTTAAAAGAAAATTGATTGTCGTCCTCAGGGTTAGGGTACGATGCCTCTACGTTCTGGAAACCCTGCGTTGAATCTGGCCAAACATTGTCCGCAGTTGACATAATGTCACATGAGTATTTTGTGTAGGTGACGGGTTCTGGCGGACACTGACAGTTTGACATCTTTTGGCTGTAGGAAGAGCGGCGGTCCTGGCTAAGCCTTCTCATGTCGTCGCGGTCGGTCATATATTGTCGGGAGACCACCCCAGGTGTGACGGCGAGATGGCGGGATTCGAAGGTCGTGGTGGTTGTCTCCGTATCCGATGTCAGCTCCACCTCTTTTCTGTTTGGTTAGAAAGAAGAGTATTATTAATAGGCAGCGGAGGAAAAGGAAAGGAATGGAGAGATAAGCAGTAGAGGAGGGGTCTGTCTGTGTGTGTAGTATACACATTCATAAAGTGACGAATGGATAGACTTATTGGATAAAATGTGTGTTATGTGCTGAAAGAATGGAGATATGATTGTAGAGAGACAAAGTAAATACCAGAACAATTTTTAGAGACCAGGAAACGTGGGAAAAAGTCAAAGGCTTTTAGAACAGTCTGTATCTATGGGACTGAAAAAACTATTTAGCCAGTCTTTTCTCCGACGCTGAACTAATTACAATAAAGAGCGTCTTTTACTTTCAAGCATTTTCTCCTTCCACCTCCACGAAATCCCAGCAAGCTCAGCTATCTTTTTCAACCACAACTACATGAAAGTAATGGGGATCTAAATTCGTTCTGTTTAGGCGATGCGCTTTGGAAATTTCCTATATGACTACAATGAGGCAGAAGACATTTTCTTGACATGCACCCTTACATACTCAAAAATGGAACAACCCAGTAGGACATGACATGGCACTAAATATACTATCGAAAAAGTATTTCCAACCTGACTTGAAAGGCCTGTTGAGGTTGTGACTTAGATTATGGCTACAAGTAAATATTATAGTACTAGTAGACTTCAGATTGTTCGTCTAGCGATTGGGTGAAACTCAGTGCATAATTTGTTTACCAAAATCTGGATAAACTGCCAGGTCAACAACACGGACGTCAGATGGATCCATTTACGTTGTGAAGACTTCAGCCAATGGGAAAGCGGGAAAGGTGGTAATTTAGCACATCATATCACGACTTTGTCTTCTTTCTGTGGTGTGACATGTTTGTATACGTATATCTCTAGAACTAAATATGGGAACTTACCCAGATTTGGGGAAATGGTATCTTGCACTGAGATTTACACAATCATTAGATTGCAGCTTACAAGTCCTTGAACATTGAATTCTTCGAAGTCACCAGTGCATGACGCAGCTGACGCTAGTCCAGGGCTTCTGCTTACGCAAAAAATTGCGTACAGTATGCATTTAAAGTTCGGAGGACCCCTTCAATTTTCGTCGATGGGGTCCCCTTCAAATTTGGGCAAAGAACAGGGACCCCTTAAAAATCTGAAGAATGGGTCCCTGGGACCTCAAAGAGTTAAGCCTTAGCAGAAGCCCTGAGGCTAGTGACCCGGAAGCTTTTGTGTCTGGCTTAGAATGGTACTTTCTTTTTGCAAGGGATTTTGATTTATTATAAGTAAATATAATTATTTTATTGTGATGAAGGTAATAATATGTAAATACTACTTTTAAGACACTATTTTAAACTGTAATGTTACACTTATGCATATTTGATATGTAACCATTATTTCGATGTTGATGAGCTTAAAGTTTTTTAACTTAAGCATTTTTTTATTACAGACTAAAGTATGTTATACACATAAATCATTATTTTAAGTCCTGAAGGAAAACACCACTATACTTATGACCGATGAAACACGTATACTCATGCTCATTTGTCACTGTAAAACTTTGCACATGTTTTTAGGCCTGCCGCAGATGACCTAGCTCAGGAACATGTGTGGGTTAGTGAGGTTCTTTCACTTACTGTAGCAATGTCGCGTTCTCATCCATGTTCTTGGGTGGTCTTTTTCGCAGCCCCAGACAGATGAGGATACTGTGCAGACAGATTGCAATTTAAGCATTGGACGCGCCAGTAACTCACGAAGTATAACGACAATGACTTTGCTAATCTAGGGCTCCTATTCATAAAGCACGTTTACCCAGAGGGTTAGACTACTAAGGCTGGGTAAATCTAACTGGGAATTTAATAAATATGGAAAATATCAGCTTGATCGAATTCTAAGGAAGCAAATATAAATTTTCAAGATTGCATAAATCACACGGTCAAATATGAAATAGAACAGAACTCTTTGGTAATTACCACTTAAAAAAAAAACTGAATACATAATTTGTATTTAAAATACGGCCTGAAAATATACAAAAATTAAGCATTTGAACAGACTTTGTGCCCACTAGCTTTATCCGTTGGTTATTTTGTTTCCGAACAAAGACAAAATGGAAATATTTTCGTTGTCTTAAAAAAGTGTTCAAAGGTCATCCTTTAATTGCTTTATTGGTCGCTTATGGGAAGTGAGGCCTCACTTTTCTCGTGGCCAGCTTTTTGCCACGGTTTTTTTTCTGCTGTTAGCTATTTTAGTTGTGATTTTATTGTCAACATTCAATCTACTGCTTAATTTGAGCAAATCTTTTCACGTGTGAAGAGTTGCAACAAAATAACCCGAACATTTGGAACTCTTGATACACCCTAACTTGAGTGACAGACCATTTTCGGCTACAGAGGTACGGCGTTTCGAGTTTCGGTGAAGATAAAAAGAAGGTTGTCGCAAGTGCTTTCTCGGTCTTTGTCTCTCCTTCTTTGCTCGCTTTCTCCCCTACCTCCTATCTCTGCCTCTGCGTCATCGGTGCAGTCTCACATTACGATTCTGTCCTTGTTTTTTCATCATAGTATGTTTCTGTCACAATTTTATCTGCTTTGTATATATTCATTTGAGATTGATTGATTGATTGATTGATTGATTGATTGATTGATTGATTGATTGATTGATTGATTGATTGATTGACCTTTCCCGGTTGCGACAGGCAAGCAGTATGAGCGCCACAAGAAACAGGAAGATCGCCAGAAGTGCCAGGGACAGCCACTCTATCTGGTTCTCGTAGGTATCTATGGAAGAGGCCAAAGATCGGCATTACTTCATCTTGCATTACCTTACGTCATCAGCATTTAGTCCAAGCGCCTCACACAATACGTATAATCTACAGTTTGTTTACTCTTACATCTAGGGTGTGAGAAATGAGAGGAGGTATTGTGCATGCAGACGCGCGCGCGTGAGTGTATAAACTGACACGGGGATAAAAGGTATTAAAGGAGTGTAAAAGCACTGTCGGTTCCTTAATTGTGCGTTTTATTCCATTCAACAGAACTTATCGACAACAGGCTCATCTGTCTGTATCCTGTTTAAGTGTAGTCTACGAAAACAGACGTGGTTGTGTATTCGTGCCAATGCTGCAACTGGCTAGATCATGAGACATGCTCACAAATCTGCGTTCGCTATCTCTTTAGATTCCTGTTTATTCTACGCTGTATTGCCTACTGACCAAAATTTACGTATCTTTGTCCCCAATTAATTATATGTTGTACAGCCCAGTGACCTGTCTCTTTTCAGGTGTACAATGTACCTCCCAACGATCGCAGCTAATGGTGTCTATTAAGAATAAGTTGTACAGCCCACTGACCTGTACTGGTAGCCTGGCGAAAAAGCGGATACACATGTGTCAACACCAGGCGGCCGTCCCTGCTGATCAGGCATGAGTACAGCCCCTCCTTGTGTCCCTCCGGTTGCATTAAAAGAGTCCCTATTTTATTGGGTTCACCAACCTGCACATGCATCCTAGAGTGATTCAAGTATGTCTGCTTGGTTTGGTTTCGGTCATACGATTTCTGAACCCTGGCATGCGTGTAAGAGTGTTCGGGTTTATGTGATTGTACGGGGTTCTGGTTTGTTTTGATGCTTTGCTATGCGATTTTTATTACTGTTGACTATAACCGTGTGAATTGATTCCAAATTACTCTCTGGAACAAATAAATTTGTAGATAAAAAAGAAATTTATATCTATCCGGGACTGCTGCGAGAAACTGAAATATTTTCTACACTGGTGCGTTATCCGTTTGAGAGGCCAAAATATTGTCACATGAATTCCATAACTTCTATCGCAAACCGAAAGACGGCGAAAATCCGAGAAAAGACAGTTACTGATTCCTTAGAGGAGCCGCTTTGAAAATGCGGAATCGGACATATTAATCAGGCTCCGCATCTGAACTTCAGTAAACGCATCAGCCTTCTTATGAGACATGGCAGTCTTCTAATGAGATAAGCATACTTGGCGGTTTTAGCTGTTTGTTGCCCTTCAAGCAAAATGCACATTTCATTACATTAATGTTACAGCAACAACACCACAACATAAGCAAAAGAGCTTTACCTCTTACTTAACTCCCCTGTTTCCATGACGAAATAGCAATGAAAATGAGGTACAACTTAGAAAGTACAAGATAGGAATAATTTACAATCTACGCGTACATTAGTGCGTACAAAAGGTTAATGTGTACAAAAAGTTCTCAAGATGACATACGGGCTCGATGATCTCGACTAAGGCGGAAGGCCTTATGATGGTGTCCGAGTACAGCCACATGACATGCACCCTCTCCTCTTTTCCTTCAGAGGGATCAATCTCACAGTGCAGGCTGACGATGCTACTCTTGTGCTCGAACACTGGCGTGATGCGGGCTGCCAAAACAAAGGTTCATGAGTAAGTCAGTCGCTCAGACATTCCTGCAGTCAATCATGCTCCTTTATCAGCCGCACAATCTTTGAAGTCTATAAAAAATGCCATTTAAAAAGAAAATGTTTTTCTTGCGCACATAAACATTACTCACTTATTTGGAAAGATTTCATCTTCATCATCAACAACAACAACAACAACAACAACAACAACAACAACAACAACAACAACAATGATCAGTCCCAACCTCAGTCAGCATTCTTAAGTAGCCATTTTACTTTCTTAGTGGCTGTAGGAAACAAAATATTCCTTACGCGCTCTTTTTTGTTGTCTTATTTCAAATCAAATCAAATCAAATCAAATCCAACCAGACTTTATTGTCTGTCGAGGAGACCCAAGACAGAAATTTTTCTTTTGCTCACAAAGGCAGGCATGCATACTTATACAGACATTTAACACACACAGTTAGGAGTAAAGATACATTATCATTTCTGTTTTTCTAAATATTTTCTTTATTTCCTATAGTGTTTTTTGATGTAGATTTTCCACAAAGGAAAGAAAAAAATATTCTAAAGAAACCGTGAGAAATTCTGCAGAAACTTACAAGCTTTACTAAAGCCGTATGGATTCAGCCTGCCATCACGGCTTAGGATGGGGACGTGCTTGAATGACACTGACTGGCCGTTAAGAAAAAGGCTACCAATGGCCCCAAAGAAGCCTTTCGTATAGTTGGTGATGTGCTCCACGGCCCTCCAGTGCTCGGCGTCTCTTCCTCCGATATGAATGTAGTGTCTGGGCACGAAGGGGGAGCCGGAACAGGTGAACTGTGCAGCCTTGCCCTGGTCCACCCGCAACTCCACTTCCTGCTTGTCCACGGTCACCGCCACGTGGTACCACTGGTGCACCTGGGTCAATGATTCACAATACCAGTAGTTATGCGTGGTTCCCAGCAGAGAGGCTCAACCGATTACAGCATTATGAGGGCGGGTGGAGAAGCGATCATTAATGATGGTAATGGCCACTTATTACTGTTGTCCGTGCAAGCAAATCAAGCTTTTTCCTTATTCAATAATCAAGATGATATTATAGCCCCCATTGTTATTGGTATATCCCTTTCTGCATCTCTGCTTTCTTTTGTCATTTTCCCATCCCCTCTGCCATTGGCACCTTCACTTTTCAATTCCTTCAGCCTTTCAGTCGTCAGTGCGATCTTCTTATCTCTCCCTTCTTTAAGAGTGAACATCTTCAAAGATCCAAGCTTACTAGTGAAAACTTCAGATAGTCTATTAGCCTGTTCCTATTACGTTCCTTTTATGGATGGGGACAGAAAAGCAGCAAATCTGTTCAAAACTTACACTACTATAGTTGTTTAAACTGTTCTGTATTTTCTCCTCATTCTTACGTACCAAATGAGACATGGCAAATGACTAACTTTATTAATCACTATAGACAATTATACTCGGAAAGTGTATTCAATTACAAAAGTTAAAAAATTAAAACAGAACAATTGTTAGGTTTACGAAAAGGTGAAGGTAAGTGGTGTATACAGAAAACTTAAAAGCACGCAGTCTTCATCTAGACCATTAGAGAGACCAACATCACACACACACACACACTTCATCTGTGGTTAAGCAGCTGGGCTGCAGTGTATAAAAGATTACAAATTCCTGTTACATTTGCATATAAGCATAACATAAAGTTTACTTGAACTCATTAAAACAAATTCTCTTGCTAGTACAGCAGTCAGTCGCCCATTGACCGACACCTGTCGTTGGTGGAGCACATTGATAGACGCGGCAGCTGACAAGGCCGCCACTCTTGCCTATTTTGAGCAATAGTCAGCAGGTCCTGTACAGGACAACCAGTCCAGTCTAGTACATGTTCTGGTAGGGAAAAACTCCTGGATGCCTTTCTGATAATTTGGTGGTCACAAAAGGAAGCTAAATCCCTCTCCTTCACACCAATTAACTGAGAAAGCATATTGACAATAATGTTCAAACTGCTCTTATCATGGACACACTATGAAACCAGAACACAGAGGGAAAAGATTAAAAACAATTTCAATGAATGACCGATAAAAACTGGTGAAAATGATCAGCTGTTTATGCTTTTTTGCTGTCCATCCCCTTCCCCATAACATGAGAGCAACTACGACCACATAAACGTAATATAACAGTCCCAGTGGTAAATTTTCAATCTTGAGGCTTTGTGACAGTAGATTAGTAAACGTACAATCATAAATTATAATCGACACCTTCAGCTTGAAAAACTGGACGAACTTTACACTCTTACCATGTGGTATTCTAAAATTGTTCGTCATCTGCTGCTGTTTATTGTGTTTGGGGTTTTCAGCATTAACAATCTTCGGGTTCAAATATGTATGGTTTAATACATTCACAGCTATAGAAACAGCGTTCCAGACTCGTCTTTGCTACTAAAACACGAAAAATGAAGATCGTCTGATGAACCCGTTGAATCGATACATCTTCTAGACATTATCTGCTTACCGAGAAACAGCGTGGACTTCACCAGCTGTGTTGTCGCACGTTATTCGCGAGCGGGAGCCAGATTTTGAAGGACAGTCTGACTATAGAAGCAAATCACCAACTACGAAATTAGATAATACATCAACCAGTGCTTCAGGCGCTGAAGTTTACAGAATATCTTTATATTATCTCTACCTACCAAAATCAGTTTCTAACTTGGATCAATCGGATAGGTCGTTAACGCTTCATATGTGCTGTTGGAGTGTAATGAAAACAAAAAGTAGACAATATTAGTTTGCACTGTAGATAAATAGTCATCCTCAAACAGGCAGACGTACACTCCCACACACAGATAAAAGCGCACTCAAATATACAAGCGTACGTACATAGTTACAGATAATCGTCTATTCGAGACATTATTCAGACACACATAAAGACCGACTGACCGATATAATGCCTAACCTTGAACGGCTCAGTGAGGTGGCACACGGGCTGATAGCCGCACTGCAGACACACGTCCATCTTCGCCTTACGCAGGCCCAGCGACAGGAAGCTGGTCTCTTTCTCGCCTGGCACATACATCAGTAGACCGTCCGGCTCATCCACAGCGACGGTCACCTGCAGAGAAAGCTGTTCTGCTTTCGGCAGCCGGAGGGACGAGTAGTATATACCGTGCAGGTGAGGCATCTGCACGATAGGATCTGCCCACAGCAAGATCTTGAGTGTTAAACGAGACTGAGCGGATGCTATGGATGCCTGTCCTCTGAATAAATATAATTATCGTTATTGGGTTTGCTCGCTTGCTCTACCTATTTTAAGTACCAAAGACAGTTTTTGAGATTCTGGGGGAATTACTAAGAGAAAAAAATGTATTAAAAAACTTAACTTTTCTTATTGCGATACTTCCAGACAAAAAAATAGAAACATTCTGTTTCCCTTTGTGTGTGTATGAGATAATGAGAGAGACTATATACCTATATTTTCAAAAATAAAAAATATAGCATTTGAAAATCTTAATCATTCATGAATGCACAGGAATCGCTTTCTTTTAAGGATGAGAGGGCACGGCCTCCAAGTTTGATGCAGTAATCCGTTTGGATTACGGTGCATCCATAATATGCGACAATGTCATAGCTGTGTTCAGCATTGTAGTTTACAATCAAGGCTGTTACAACGTATCTGTTGGCTTTCGTGGAAAAAATAAATATACTCACTGATGTTTTCTACAGATACGCTATGACGGGTGATGGCAATTCCCTGACCCTCCCAGTCGGTGCTTGCAAACAATTCCAGGGTCCGGAAATTGACGCTAAGCGTACAGATGCTGCCCGTGAAACCTGCCATTATCATGGATAGAAATAGTTAATGAAAGAAGGAAAGAAAGTGTCGTATGGTAACTTTAAATGGGATTAAAAGGTCTAAAACTGATCACGTGTCCCCCAGAAAGAGACCTCTTAAGTATTTAAACAGGCTTTGTGTACAGGCTTACAGGGACACATTATGCAGGGTAGACGGCTAAGTGGGTAGAGCGAGCCAAACGTGAACAGCTGCCCAGCGGAGGTATGAACGAAGTCTGGGCACATGGGTTGTCTCGAGCCTTGTGGCAATCTTTTTAAGTGACTGATGTTCTAAAATTGTCTGCAACATCCCCTGCTGGATTGTGCTAAGGTGGGTGGTAAGAGTTAAGTCATAGCAGTCACCCACGTAGCCAGCTCCCCATGGCCATTGTCTGCGTTTTGAACAGTTAAACAGACGGACAGAAGGATGGAAGCCAATGACTTAACTGTTGGCGTAAAGGGATTCTACCATTCAACAAAGCCAACTCACCATACGATTGATTGTTGACGAAGCCGATGGTCATGTAGGCGTCAAAATCCAGGTCTATGTTTACTGTCTTAGGGTAGATAGCCTCAAGGCGCTCACGGTCGTTGACCCGAAGCGACGCCCCAGAACTTAGCACTTCCACCAACAGCTCATGCCACTTGCCCAGCTGTAACAATCGCCAAGACTCACCATATGCCTACTAACAAAAGTTGCGGCCCGAGCACGCGCAAAAACTTAGCGCCTACAACTAACGTCAGCAGTTACTTGTGTTAAAGGCCTAGTGGGGCGCAGGTTTTTTTGTGTTTTATTTTTTATTTTGGATAGTTTAGTAGAGATTGGTAAAAAAAGGTCTTTTTCTCCTAAAGGAAATAACGTCCCTCCTTTCTCAGTGAGAAGGCCTGCAAATATCATCATGCACAAAGACGCCACACTTGTGACGTTGCAAATGCCCAACTATAAGCCTAATTGTTCTTAGCTCTCCAGTTGGTTGTACCATTGACTGCGTAATCGTATCCAGGTACATTTTTAATGTGAGGGGTGGTAGAAGAGGGTGTTTTATAATATCCATCTGTGCCTGATGGGGAGTGTAAGCAGTTTAATCAGATCTCCATCCAGCATCCTCCAACACAGGAAGCAGTACAACGGACTCCTAAATAAAGCAGAAGCGGTAAAAGCCCCCATAAACATCTGCCGGTGGACAGCAGATGAAGAGCTACAGACCCTGGTACACACCTGGGGAACGGTTGAGAAGGAAGCTCGGGACAGGCAGACGTGGAGAGCCCTTGTTGTTACCCTACATGCCAGGAAAACAGACGCAAAGTTTTACTACTCTGTTCAGTGGTGTTTGTAGGCATGTGTCTAAAGGATTAGGGAAGGGGATGTTATTCATTCAGACTTTGAGATACTGTGCTCGACTCTGGCATTTGCAAAATATTGCACCCCACTAGATCTGTATATTGGGCCCATATTGCCGAATATGACAATATCGTCGAGTATGCTGGGGAAATTTTTTTTATGTAACCCTACTGTAATCATTAGCCAATTATAACCACGCATAAGATACGATGTGTGTGTCTGTGTTAATGTTCTTTTAGTATAGGCCTTTTGTCTACGTAACACGTTTCCTAGATAACAGCTTAGTACCACCAGACCTGTGTGATAATGAGATCATTATGTGAAAGTAACATCCTGGCAATATTCCTAAGATGACGACATGCTGACAGCAGGATCACAAAGAGAAGAACGTAACAGTATGGTCACTGAGATAACAACGTGATATCAGTACAACTGGAATAACAGCATGACATTAAGGTCAAGACATGACACAGTACTGCCAGAGACACGTTGGAAGTGATGGTGAGCGAGACGTCGTTCACATGCACTCGGAGCATCGGCTTCTCGTCCTTGAGTTGCACATCCACCAGCACGCGGCAAACATCGAAATCGTTCAGGTTCTTCTCTTCATTCGCCTCATGTTTGCTATCTTCCTCCGTATTGTCGTTGTCGCTACACTTTCGATGGCGGTGGAGGATCATGCCGTTGGAGGAAATGGGTTTGAAGTGTAGGTAGATCGCAAGGTACTTCTCTGGGTGGTTGTAAGGGGGGTAGTGGAGCCAGCTGGTGGGATCTAAGTGAATCGCTTTGTCGTCTTCGTCTGGAACAAGGCGATGGATGAAGCGGGTCAACACCCAACCCACACATGACAGCCCACAAAAACGGACATCTAGCCTCGACTGTATGTCCAGTATGTCGCAAGATTATTTCCGACACCTGTCTTCGTTTCTCCGCACTGATAGCGAAATACAATTTCGATGACAAGTTATACGGCGTTCTTTAGCTAGCTACGTATTAGAGAATGCTAGTATTTTTGACAATTACTTTGTATGATCTTCGTGTAAACGTTACCATATTAGAGCGCATACTACACAATGTGTTCCTGTAAAAAGGTCCTACAACAATTTTAACTGGATTTTAGAAAGACCTTAAATGTTTACTCTAGATTACCCTTAAATTAACCTTGAATGTTTGTGAAACATAATGCGTTTAGGTCTATTCTGTTTACCAACGATCTTCTCTTCTTGTGTTCTACATTGTTACGGGTACAGACGGTACAGATGATATGTGGATATTCAGACATCGTGACAAAGTAAATCAAGAGTTCTAAGTCATAACAAAATCTCTAGAATACTCTGTTGTCACCTCGACAGGGCCCCGAATAACAGTGGGTCACATCCGTGCCCGGTCCGATGCACGCTGCCCCTCCCTGCATCGGTGCAGGGTCGGTGCAGGTTCGATCCCGCTCCCTGTAGCCCATGCCGCAGGCTGCAGAACACTTGGACCATTCGCCCCAAGTGGCCCAGCCTCCGTTTTCTGTAGACGAGAACCAAGCAAAGACTTCAGCGTCATTGTCACGTTGCATCAAGGTATGAACAACAATATTGAAGTAAATTATTTTTCAAAACTATCAAACGAACTACTTTTGTAGCGGCATTTATATACTTATGAAACCAATATCTTGTGCCTTTCCTTAATTTCATTTTCTTCTTTCTTTTAAGCTTTTGTTTTCTCTGTCCTTCTTTTCTTTTCATTCTACACATAGAAGTAAATGAACAACATGACGCTAGTCGTCGCAGTGAGTGAAGCTGATAGTCATTTAGCATTCTGCTACGCGTTAGCAGTCCAGACAACTTGGCGACGTGTTGTACATTGTACATCTGCTTGCCAGTCTACAAAAATACGACGATATAATACTTATAAAAACGTAGCGGCAGAACCTGGACAGGGCTGAGTATTGCAGGGCAATTTCTCCTCTATTCTCTCGGGCTCAGTAAGTTCATTGCTAGGAGTCAAAATCTTTTGGCGGGATCTCTCTCTCATGCGTAACCCGCCACCGCAGCTCTCGCTGCACATGGACCACTCCGACCAATGGGACCAGGAGGTGCCTTCTGTAACACGACAGGATCACACAGTAAGCAAACTATATACTTTCTGCCCGGAAAGTTTTGATGGCATAGGTCAGTGTAGTCAGACTGAAATTGAGTTGGAGAATGCGTTGCGCCTCGGTGTAGCTACTGCCTACTCGCCCTACTGCTTCAGTAAAGCAGACAGCTAAGATCCTTTCTCTCTTTACTCTTTCAACGACTTCACCTTCTCACACCTTATACCCGCGGTTCTCAAACGGTGAGGCGCGACGTGCTTACTAGGGGGGCGTGAAGGTGGTCATTTTTTTTTAAAGTTTCTTATACCGGTATTAGTGAAATTAGCTTACATTGTTGGCTAGGGCAGGAGGGGGGCGGACGTACCTTTGTTCGTGAGGGGGGCGTCACTAGTAAAAGATTGAGAACCGCTGCCTTATACCAACGCCCCATCTCTTCATAGCGCCAACCAACCGCTAGACGGAAACATGTTGACGCAAACATCACCAGCACCAGAATCTAGCACGTTTGCAGCGCCTCGACTGTATACGAAAACTCACCAGGACAGGCAGGCTGGAGGCACGTTTCCACACGGCTGCTGTCACCGGGGCAAAAGCCTCCGTTCTTGGGCAAGGGACTGCTGCACTCACGATAACGGTGACGCTGACCGATGCCGCACGTCGTGCTGCACGGTGTCCAGGGTAGCCATTGAGTCCACCCTCCGCTGACTGCACCATGAAGCTTTTGGATTACTGTCAGAGCTTTAGCTTTTCTTTCTTTTTCTTTTCTTTTTACTTTAATTTTAAAGAAGCTTGCTCCCACGTTAATCTCAATATATATTAAGCTGTCATTGGTATTTAGGAAGATGTTTCAATTAATCAATGATATTTTTCAAATAAAACGTTTTATTGTGACATAGTAGGACATTCAAAGTGTTTTATTTTACGAAGTAAACTGAAGATAATTGAGCAGTATACTCCATTTATACAGAGGTCAAAGTGCGCAAAAACTGTCAGTGCGGAAAGTCTTTGATGTTTACCAAAGGGGTCCTAGACAAGTCGAGTAAACAACCTGATCAGCGTTTTCAATGGCTTTCCGCTTTCGCTCTGGGGGCGATGGAGTTTTGAAAAAGGGAGAGAGCTGTGCAACACATTTCTAACTTTAAACATTTACAGGCCTTTTAAATCCATTTAGATAATTAGTTTTACAGTGTACTTTTTAGAACTAAAATTTATATAAATAAGATTCAAATCAGACTTTCATTATCGTCATTTAATTTTTCATATGTGCTTGTGCAAATGCATCTAAATGGCATATGAGCGAAGTTGGGGAAAAAAGTTCTAATTTTGTTTCTTTAGAACAGTTTTTCAGGTATTCGAAAAGTGTTGTGCAGCTAACCCCATATCTGAATTTCACGGTGAATCTTGATGCAAGTTTTGGACGCTTAAGAGGGCCCTGAAATGAAAGATTGGTCGTCCCAGTTCCTCACCAGGACAAACGTGGATGTTGCAGAACTGTTCCTGGACAACTTCGCCTTCGCATTTACTTGGAACTATGAGAGGGATGTGTGGCACGCAATGCCTCGTTCTCATTCTTTGCCCTCCTCCGCACGACGCGGTACAGTGCGACCATGAAGTCCACGACAAGTACAGACGCTCGGCCAAAGAGTTGAGGGGCCCAGTCAAGAACTCGTCGTTCACACCCAAAGTCACGTCCTCCGCTAGGATGGTCTTTGACATCCCCTCGTGTATCTTCGCCTTCAGCGCTGCCAACAGCAAACCAGAAAACAAGCATCAACGAGACCTCTGTGTCGACAGGCTCTGCAAGTCTGCAGCCAACATTAGTAGGAGCTAATCATGTGGCTGCTTTCGGGTATGGAGCGAAAAATATTTTTTAAAAAACAAATAGATCATGCAGAAAGAAACCAGTAGATGGAGCCACTTCCTACGGCCTCAGTGAAGGCAGACAACTCTTACCCTTCTGCATATTTTCTTCTAGCGTGTATAAGACATGATCTTTAACTATAAACACAACAGTAAGCGTGCTTTTCTTCAACGTAAATATGTTGGCCTACTTAATCAATCACGTAAAGTCCTTCTGTTCCTAGTTAGGCTGTTATAGCTAAAAATATGTGCTCGACAGAGGATCTGTTGATACCAAAGCAGTGGAGAGACGAAGACACGAGGTCAAATTCTTGATGAATTGTAGACTTGTTTCACAAGTCGTGACTCTCTTTCTCTCTTAAGTAAGAAAAAAAGGGTGGAGGTCTGCAGTAATTGTGCGCTTGATCTTTCACAGGTAGGATACGATACGATATTCTTTAATGATTCAGACTTCTCGCCCAGAGTTCACAAGTGGGAAGTGAAGCTTAGTAGTCAAGCCTAACACATGCTACTACGGTAGATGCTGTTCACTGTAACATATCGGCTGTAGGCTTCAGACACTCTCGCTGCTGCTGACCACTGTATCAAAGACGTTTTTTTCCTATTCTGCGTATGTCACCTGAAATTGATGGTTCCATGCTGCACCTGGTGCCAGTGCACACCTTGAAGTCAAGAGGGTGGCCGTCGCAGTTCAGTCCACCAGTAGGGTAGGGTGAGTCGCAGAGCCGCAGTCTGCTTTGTCGACCCGTTCCACATCTTGCAGAACAATCCGTCCAGTCCGTCCACAGCGACCAGCCTCCATGTTCTAAAATGTATAAAAATTTAGAGATAGTTTTACTTTGGCTCTTCCACTCTACCATATGTAAGGTGCTTTATTGAGTGCATAATTGCATGTGTGCGTGTGGAGGGGGGGGGTGCGTGTATGCGCGTGTACGATGCGGGATTGCTTTATCACCTTGTCTTTGAGAGGAAATGAAAATGCTAGAGACAAGACAAAGAACAGAATAGTAAAGGAAATGATTTGCAGTGAGAGACAGGCAGTCCGAGTAGTAGGAGAGAAGTAGTGGAGGAGACTTGATCAAAGTCAATTTGACAGTTACCAGCTACGTATGGTTACCATAGTTTAGTGGCCGCAGTAAATTGTAAATGGTTCATTGTGTATAAAGCTTATTGTGATGTTTTCTTTCTCTATATTACTGTATATGAAAAAAAAGTATCAGCATTTGAATTTTTTCAGGATTTTGTCATGCTTTTTGTATTCTGTTACATCAACTATATACATATATATGCGCAGCTGTTCTGCTTAATGAACAGTATACCTAAAGATGTGCACATCTATTTAGTTTATTTCTTACTTTATTCTTGTGCTCGCTCGTTTGTTTGTTTTTTGTTTTGTTTTGTTTTGTTTTCGCGAGACACTATGTCAAGCATTGTACTGCTACGAGTCTTCGGGTAAGAATGCTAGCAGGGAGACACAGCGCCAACTCGTCTGTGTACAACTCACGTGAACAGGGACCCTTAAAGCAAGGTCGCGTGCGGTTGATGAAGGGGGTCAGCACTCCGTTCATGTTGCATCCGCCGTGCTTTAGGCACACACGAGTGGAGAACTGGGTACCGTATGAGTCGCACGGCGAGCTGCAGGACGACCACTCAGTCCACTCCGTGAAAGTCTCCGCTACTAAACACACACACACGTACAGTAAAGGACGCCATCAGTAAATCCATCTCCCCTGTTAAAGTAACTGAGCTTGTACGTTTATTTTCTTTACCTGTTTCTTTGCATTTTATGCTACCTGAAATATGGGAGCACATTTAATTTAGGGGTAAGTGGAGTTGGGGGAGGTGGTCAGCAGTCGACACGCCATGTAACCAATATGCCGCACCAAAATAATGCGAAGTTTCAACTTTGATCACGTCACTTTAAAAGGCCTAGGCCTCATTTTGACGGATGCAAGAAGAAAATGCTTTAAAATAATCTTACCACACGATAAGGCACTCATTAATGGCATATAACTCCATGCCCCACTTCCCTCTGCTCAATCTGTCCAGCTCCACTCTCCTTTGTTCAGTTGGATCGTACCAGATACCGATGCTCAAGAACTTAACTTTTGTACAATATCACTTCACAAATCACATTACTACTTTTTTTTTAATGAACAATCACTAAAGAACTGGAAACATATCCTCATACGCATGAAAACAACAAGAAAAATGGTCATGATGAACTTTCATCGAAAAAATAAATCCTTTACGGGAAACACGCCTCTCAACGAATTCCTTTTCTCCTGGTAATGTACTATAGTGTATTTACAGCGTGTCAGTTAATGCTTTCTCGGTGCCTGACAACTACAGAAGTTCATTCAAACCCAACGTCACACTAATTGTTCAAACTTTTGATTGTGTAATTGCGAGATCTTACTCCTATACTTTCATGCAGTGTTGTGTTGGTTAATATATATATAAGGTAGTCCTCGGGTTACGACGGTCTCGAGTTACGTCGTTTCGTTTACGACACTCTTTCCGACTTACGAGGTTTAGCGTCGTAAGTCGAACTGTGCGTGCGCCTCATTCCACGTGCGGCGGAAGTCAAAAGGCAATCTGAGAAGGGGGAAACAGCAACAGAAAGTGGTAGGTCATTAGGACTTAGTCGTTCGACTGTCGCTACGGTTATCAAGGATAAAGATCGCATCCTTGAACATGTGAAAGGATCTGCTCCTATGAAAGCGACAGTGATGACAAAGCGTGCTGTACTGCACAATATTGTACTGTACTTATGTTTATTGATAATTATGTAGGGTACTGTGTTAGGATAGGTGTTTGGATAGGCTAAGTGTTTGCAGAACTGTACTGTTCTGTTATTATGGTACAGTGCTGTATGAACGTATGATCCGACTTACGTCGAAATTCGGTTTACGACGCCGCGTAAGAATGGATCAAGGTCTTAAGTCGAGGACTACCTGTATATTGTTATATTAGGATTTAAGAATGTATACTGCTAATTTTGAATCTCTCATTGTATATTTATATATCTTGTAATTTTGTATATCTCACTGAGAATACTTTTAAAGATTGGAAAAGTGTATAAAAGGATTTATTATTATTTTACCTGCTCTTAATCTTCGATAAGAGCAGTCTAATCATTATTATCAGCCCAGGATGTGGGTTTGTATTTGTGTGATGTTCATATGTATGTGTTGGTGTTTAAATAATAACGAAAGTCTACACAAAGCTTTTCCATTGATTTACTAAGAGCGCTTTACAAAAATGATAGACTAAATCACCAAGAACCATGCACCCATATTCGCATATAACAGACACAACCACTTCTACACCAGACATCCGCCTATACACAAAGTAAATTACAGACACACGTTATACCCGCTGTGTCAGGACAGGGTCACAGTGAAGTTGTCGTTCTGAAAAGATGAGTCTTAAGTTTAGACTTAAAGGTGGTAAAAGAATCAGTGTCGAAGGCTGATGGGTAATCCGTTCTAAGATGATAGGCTTGGTAGGAGAAATATCTCTGTCCATAGTCTTTGTCTTAGCTAGTGGGACTCAACGAAGCTTGGTGTTAGATGAGTAAAGAAGTCGTGCGGGCATATAGATGAGAGTGAGTTTCCGAAGTACCGAGGATCAGTGCCAGAAACGGCGGAGCAATCTGTTTCTCTCTTTAATGACTTAAAAACAGTAAAGCTGATCTCTTAAATTGAGCATTTATCCAATCGGCATTTAGTCCCACAGAGGCCTACCGGAAAACGGGCAGTTCCTCTGGATACAGGTCTGTTGTTCGACCCATAGTCCAAGGCAGACATGACCTCCAAACTGTGGTGGGGGTTTGTCGCATGTGCGTGTCCTGGAGCGAGTGCCAGCCCCACACCTTACAGAACAGTCGCCCCAAACGCCCCAATCACCCCAGCTTCCATCCACTGATGACAGAAACAAAGAGCAAAAGTCAGAATGTTCGTCGCTCAACTAGTTTTACTCACCTACATCCGCAATCTTACAAGTATTGCTTCTTCTTTAATTGCAGGCGCTAACCATGACATACAACTATTTACAGTTACTGAATTTTAAAGGAACCAAGTGATCATGCAAGTCATCTTTAAAGCCATCAGATGAGTTGTCATTTAGGAAAACTTTCAGAACAAAAATCGTTTGCTGCTCGGAATTAGCCCTACCAAATCAGGTCTCACAATCACTTACTCGGGCAAGCTCCCTTGTATTTCACACAGGCCAAACTTGACCAGTATTTGTCCTGAAAGGAAAATATAACGATCATTCAGACTAAGGAAACCTTTTGACTACAAATATAGTTTTCTCTTAAGCATTTCACAATACTGTGTGTGTCTGCACTGTTCGTGTACAAACAAAAAATGTTTTCGTGTGACTTTATACGGATAATTGCTGTCATCTTTTAGACTTAAAAAAAAAATTGTTAACAAAATATCTCCTATAACCCGAATATAACGTGAGTGGGTGAGCAAATGGACTGGTGGAAGGAATGAGAAGTGGAGCAAGTTTATACTGCAATATACCCATTAACTCCAGTACTGCCTAAAGTCAATGCAAGTTGATACGGACCAAAAGAAACCCAATGCCTAAAAAGGGTTCCGAATTTCCTGAACAGAATGTAATACCAACGAATGAGTATGGAGCATGGTCTACATCTTCGTTGACCACCAGCTACCTCTCTTCTAGCAACAGTGGTGCGACACAGACCCTGCACGCCACTCAGACCGTCTTTAAAAATGGTTGGCGCCGAGATGGACAGTAGAAAACATAAAACAGTAGACTGGTCATTCTGTGCAGGACCTGTTCACCGTCACTTAAGACATTAATAATTGGTGAGCCTTGTCAACCTCTGCCAAACTCACGCTAGTGCTTGATTCTTTAATGATCTTCTTGACGTCAGCGAAGGTGCAGTGATCGATAAAGCAGTCTTGCTTCAGAATTGGGTATGACTTGTGGACAGCTCTGATGTACGCCTCAGCCTCTTCTTGTCCGTCTCCATATGCTGCCATCGATACAGCATCAATAGTTACTATCACTGTAGTCGTTACATCAAGTGCTACTAACACTGTCATCGGTACAACATCCATTATTTCATCAAGTGATTCTTTTGCAATTCCTTTGGTCTAACAGTTAGAAACAAGGCCAATAATTATACTCACACTCAGCTTCGATACAAGTCCCAACACATGGACGAGACCTTAAGATGCTGCCCTGACATGCATACCCGCCATTTATGGGAGCGGGGTTGTTGCACGTGCGAGTGCGTGTCTGGTTGCTTGTCCCATCACAGGTGGCGCTGCACATTGTCCAGGGGCTCCACATGCTCCAGGCGCCGTCTATCGGGCACAGGGTAATGTCCCGTCGAATGGTACATGCGTAGGCATGCCAAAAGCGCGTCTAAAGGATACGCGTAAATTTGGAATCGTGTAAATATAGGGGAAGCTTTTGCTTTTTTTAATTTTTTCATTTTTGTTATTTGTTTTTCTTTGGCACTTTTCGTTGCTCATATCTATATTTGCCGGATGACTCTCTTGATTATTTGTGAACCTCTGTTTTTTAGGGAGTTTTGTGAAATGGTATTTGAGATTCTTGAGAACTTGTAAAATCTTACAGTTTCTATTCTGTGAACATGAGCTTATGTGAGTTGTGCACATTTGGGGGCTAAGACGTTTGTTGGTGTGAGTTTTTTTCTGTGGGTGCAGGAAAACAAAGCTGAATATCGAAACTTTCTAGAAATGCTCTTCCACACAGCGATTACAACAACACTATACTCCAGCTAAGACGGAGGTCGTTTTTCACCTTTGCTTTTGGGGAAATAAGGCCTGATTCCCATTCGAAATCTCCCATCGGTCCTTCGAAGTTCCTTTCGTCACATAAAGTATGATGACTTATACATATGTCCATAAAATCATCTCTGTCTTCTGCCCTCACAAGCATTAATGCATGGGCCATTTGGTGCCACAAGGATTTGCTGTCTTTGACACACAAAAAGAATTTGAATGCTATAAAATGACAAACATAAAAAAAGACACATAGAGATTTTTTTTAAATTAGTGGGTGCGCCTTATATACTGGTGCGCTCTTTAGAATGAAATTTACGATAATCTTCCGGGGATAAGGGCCTCAAGTGAACACTCAACTCATTGTTATGTTGGCTTTACCTTCCTCAATCAGCGCAGCAGATGGTTGGAGACGGGCGAGGAGGATAATAAGCAGACAGCAGCTGGCGACGCAGGACCCGCTGCATAAGATCTGCAGCACCATAGTGGGTTAGCACAAAAACATGGTGCGAGTCGCGCTCACAAGGAAAATGAACTAACAGGAAGAGCAAAACTTTAATACTTCTATTATTGCACTCACTCCATTCTCTAAAAGTTGTTTACTCTCACGTAAAGTGGTGATCATTGTGGTTGTCATGGTGGTAATAATAGGTCGTCGTCACAATTGTCATAATGGAGGTAATAAACATGAATATTAACTGCCAGTCTAGGTAAGTATTCATGAAATGAGAAGCCTTTATAAATCAAACCACCGAAAAAAGCGGAGAGAGGCTATCTGAAAAAGAAAAACATTAAAAAATGACGAAGAACATAGAGAGATTTCACAACCGCCTTTTCATGAAAATGAGAACTAGGTTCCAACTGGCAGAAAGAACTTGAAAGTGATAGCCATTACCTCCGGCATAGAGTGAGCAGTAGAACTGCACTGAATTTTAGCTTTCCACATTAGCTTTTAAAACGCAAGAACGTATTGTCAGATCATTTGATCACTTCTAAATGCTGCCATCACCCTTACGGTAAAATGGAGGATAAATCAACAAATAACCAACTCAGAAAAAAAAAGAAATTACATACTGTTTGTCCGAATCACTGAATCCCTGCAAGGAAGCGATATAACAACGCACTAAGTGACACTTAACGGGTACCTTTATCATCTGCTGTCACATGTTTTGTGGTCGGTCTGCTGTTTCTCTGATACATTGGAAGAAGAGACATTAGCACTGTTTGACTGAAACGGCCAATCATTCTCTAGCATGACGTCACTATTGTGACGTATAACATAGTTTTTCGTCATGAGGAATGGCAGAGCGTCCATCATTGCAGTCGTCTGACATTAATGTACTTCTTCCCCAGTTTTTCTCACTTTTCATTTTTCTTTACATGCCAGCTTTGTAATGGCAAACATGTTGTTGCAGAGACTGATTTTTTATTTTTTATTTTTTTTTTATTTTTTTTTTGCGCAGTGATCCCCTTCGAAGCTTTCGAGGCTATCTTTAAGAGCCACTTTCTTACTCCGGTTGACAGAGAACTGCGATAATGGGATTTGTTTGAAAATATATCGGTATGTAACTGGTCGGTCATTTCAGTGACGTTCTGAAGCAGCACTTAAGCATTTAAGTGAGATAAATTAAACCTCACATAATTAAAAATGGTAATGGTCTAACGCATTTAAACATATAAAATGCAGTCTCGTTTTGGTCAATTTCAGCGCCAACACGATTGTTGTAATTCCTGGGCAGGTACATCGAGATCGTCGTTTAATGGCATAAGAAATGGTTCATGCAAGCTTATGTTTGGTTCTAATACTCATCTTGGTGCTGCTTTTAAGTAGGAAATATTAATTGGAAACTTGGTGATGGAGGAGACAGAAAATTGCACTACCCGGACAAAAAAATATTTGCTGGTGATAAAATAGTTGTCACATTAGGAAAGGTTTGAAAAGAGACGAGATCTAAGCCACGAACTAATATCTCCCTATATTCCTCCGTGTCTAAACAAAACATCATTTGATTTTCACCATACAAGCGATAAATACATTCATTCAACACTCCTATTGCCCATTGTTGACCATCACAAGAGTCATAATCTTTAAAATAACTCTTAGGAAGGGTGATTTGGGTTGCAAGCCGGTCCTCAATCAGGTAAATAGGAAAACGGGTCCCAAGGTAACCAGATTCACTACCAGTGACTCTACCGAATTCCCAGTCTGACGGCAAGAGATCAAAATAGCTTTACACAAGTCTAAACGTAGGTAAAGCACCGAGGGTCGACAATGTCCTATTCCCGAGAGGGTCAAGAATGGCAGGGAAGAAACAGTAAAGGACAGCACCACTCTGTGGAATCATTTGGGAGAGCAAAGAGTGGCGCAACAAATGAACGCAATCGCTTGTCATATCCCTTTCAAGACAGGCAACAGAAAACTGCGCCAAAACTTCAGAACTATAAGCCTAATCAGCCAACCAAGCAAAGTCATGCTTATCCAAAATCGCACTTGTTCTACTGATGCTAGAGGACCTGCTAGCGGGAGAGCACTCTGCTTCGAAGAAGTCAGGAGCACAGTTAAACAAATCTTCGGCTGTCGCATCTTGATACAAAAATACCTACAACACCGGAAAAAACTTTATGATAACTTTACTGAATTTTACAATTATTTGACTGAGTTTGGCACGAGGGATTGGGGCAAGTCATGCGGAAGTTCAACATTGAAAAAGGTAGCGGATCTTAATTAAACCATCTAAACGCAGCACAAATCTTTAAAAAAAAAAAGAAAAAAGAAAAAAATCCATCCGGTGCATTGAAGGCGGTTAATTAAAAAGCACACAACTCCACACCTCTCTTCACTCTGTTCAGTCTTATCGATTCAAATGGATCCTATCAGATCCCTCCCTGAAATTTCTTCTCAACACGTTACGGTACCATATATACAATTAAATCACGTATAATGCTCTTAATTAATCAACAGCCACGAACAAACATGAAAAATACCTCCAGAATGCTCCCTAACTGCAAGAATAAATAGTCTCCCTGCACCTTCATCAAAAATAAATCTTTCAAGAGGGAACACGCCACGTAATAACTTCACTTTCTTGTGATACTGCAACAGTGTCTATATATGCACTTCCATTTTTGATAGGAGCAGACGACTTTGTATTACCGCGCACAGCAAGCTAATAATAAAGCCACCATTGGCCAGGGATGATCACGTGATTTGCGCATCCCAACTTCACAGTAGCCATGCCCCAGGACTGGTACTGCTGTGTGGACAGAATAAACCCTACGCTTCTAACCCCCATCCCATGCACTATATAAAAGTTGAGTCCATAATTGTTTTTACCAAAATTTTCTACAAATTATGATTGCATATTTATTTGAGTGTAGAAAGGAGCTGCAAGACTTTCGCAATCCGCTGTGCATTCCAAGATTCCGCTGGCCCGCATCGTCAATTTATGGCGCCCAATGAAATACGAGTCGAGGCTCCACATTCTCGAGCGGGGACTTGCCAGGAAAACAAATCCGTCTTCCCACGGACTATACACGTCTAAGGTCTTCCTTCCTGTAACCGGCCGCTTAGCAGCACGGATACTGACGTGATTACTTCGTGTGTGGAGCAGAAATTACAGGTAAGCATAAACACCAACAGTTAGTTGTTCTAGCTTTGGTCGTTATAGAGATACGTACGTAAACTATGCGTTTATTATATCAGTGAAAGCGCTATTTACTGTATTTTGCTTTACTGCTAAGGCATTCGTACCAAAGACACTGACCAATGTACATGACATTATATAGCTTTTGACTTATCCGGTCTCTATAATATTTTATCTTTTGCGCTTTGTACATTTTTATCATTATCATAAATAGTATTAGGCTGGCGTGAGGCCAGTTACTTGACGTCTCATTCGTGACATGCATTTTTGGTGCATATAGACCTTATCCAGGAAATGACTGGTGTTTAGATGAGTGCTTTTATACCTCACACTCGATCTTGTTTTTCTATTATAGGAGACACCGCCATTGTACACACAAACAGAAGATGTAATTACTGAAAAACATTGTAGATCCTGAGGAAGAATTAACACAAATAATGGAATTAAAATTAGCTTTTTCAGAAAGTTAATATTAAAATGTTTTCTGAAAGTGTGCATTTGAGTTCCAGTTGAAAACTTATCTAGTGTTAAAAAATTATAACTTGTTGTAATTTCAGTTATTTAAGTTTTTGTTGATAGCTTTCTTCACATATTTAAAGCTCTCTTTCTCATTGTTGCTCGCTTTCTCACTCATTCTTCCTCCACAACCACATTTGCATCAGCTTCATACATAGCATATAATTAATGTTACAAGTACCTGCATATAGAGATTGAAGAACAAAGGTTGAACGTCTTTAAAATCAGCATAAAATATATGGTCATTCTGGTAGCAAGAACATCAAAGCAAGACAACAGATAAAGAACCATGCCGACAGCCAGCCGAACAGTGTGCATAATAGTGATTGCTGTCCTTGCTGCCTTGGTCATCATGAGCATCTGTCTGATCGCAACTTCACTGAAGAAGCTGAAATCTGCTGAAGGTTTGACACGATTTTGGCATTGTGAATTTATGTGTATATGTTAAAACTGAGACTTAATATAATTACTAATGCATCTTGTTTTAAAATTGTTAGCCTATTCTTGTCAGACATTTGTCAAAATAAATATGTCTTTGTATTTTGTTATTTAAGATAAGACTGGTGATTGAGAAGGATCATTCTTCCAGATGGCAAACTGTTGTTGATAAGACTAAGTAAATTGTTTTCATCAGTCTTGTCAGTAAATATGTTTATTGTTTATATATTAGTAAAGACAGTATCATTATAGGTATACATAAAACAGCACTGAACCAAAAACTTTTGCAAATTTTTAATGCAGCATATATATTCTAGAACCTCACATCAAGAAAAAAAAAGGAATTGATGTCAATAGTAAAAATATCCAATATGTTTTCATCCATATTCCATTTTATGAACTGTACTTATTATATTATTATTTCTGAAACAGTTGGACTGAAGTATAACACAATATGGAAGAATCTAGACAACAAGGTGTACACAGAGGGGCTGCATGCTGGCCCACCTGGGTTTACTTTCATTATCTTCCCTAACACTTACACTACACTGACATATAGCAAGTTGAGGGTGAGCATTATTATTAAGCTTGAGCCACAAATCTTATATATGTACAAGGAAAAATGCAACAGTCTGGTCTCCCACTTGAAGGAAATTTAAGTTATATTATATTAAAAGGCTTGTTTATAATTATTTTGCTAATTCGTTGCTAATAGAGATGGATGCACACTTTATATCACTGTCTTCCAAGTTTGAAATCAGTAAATAATTATGACCTCTTATGTTAAACAGTGCCTGAACAAAGATGGAGTACCTATACGCCTGGACATAACATTTCAGTTCAAGGCAAAGCAGAGTCAAATCTATGACATCATCATGGACTTTCGAGATTTTGATGGCTATAAACAAGTTCTCACAAATTCAGGTACTGTCAGCATGAAAACAAGTTGTGTATTGCTTACAAATTTATACTGTAAAAATGTAAAGACATTTAAATATTCTTTATAAATTTATTTGTATGAAAGAAATAAGCAAAATTCATTGGATGTGCTGCCCATCACATCTGCTAAAAATAATATTAACAGCTTTAAAAACTTGAAGTGAAATGTTGACTAGCCATTTAGTAATTTTTTTACCGTCCTTGTTTTTTTGGTGTTCCAGGACAGGCTGTGGTGCACGAGGCATGCAGCCACTACAATACATCTCAGTTTCAATCTGAAAGAGGTAACTTTCAGTCAACCTTATCACGGATATTGAGGGAACGCTTTGACAAGCTGAGCGCTGACATCACTGACCTACAGGTAATGGAGGCAAAGTGAAATTAATGAAATGAACCCTATTTTGAACTGTTTGTGGTCAGAGCCTGTATAACTCCCATGTAAACCTGTATGCTGAAGTCATCACCTGATGGGTTATTTAAAAAATCCAGTCAAAGATGTTTACACCTCAAATGCTATGTTTATGTACATCATATATTCAGCATGATTAAACAAATATTTTCCTTGATGAAAAAGTAAATGAATTTTGTCTAAGATAACACTGGCAACCGTGGTAAACAGGATCTGAAAATGAAAGACAGACATATTGGTTATTTAATGCAACCATAAATATACTAAGCTGGATCAGAAGACTGGCATTTAAATTTTTCTGTGTTTTGCCATTAACAGCGAAAACAAGGAAGTAAATAACTAATGCATTTCCTCCATTTTAATTGTTGTTTAGGTCAACAACATTGAGAGGCCGTCAGAATATGAAGCAGCTATTCGCAGCAAGGAAAGGGCTCGAGAAGACATAGAGGTAAGTATAAAAGTAGCTATAATATTTCTCAGTTTATAAAAAGCATAACCACACTAGAAAAATGAAAAGCTTTGGGATAAAGCCATTTTTGAAGCACTGTAAGCCATTAGTGGAATATGCTAAGAAGAGTTTTGTTTGATCTTTATGAATAAAGTGAAAAATCAAAACCTGCGGTGTTTCCTTTTTAGGAAATTGTTTTAGAAATGTTTATCTGATTTGTCATACTCTTCATAGAGGAGACAAGAAGTTAGAAAACCATTAAATGGGCAAGAAGCTAAATAAGTAAGAGTAAGGAAAATTTGGCTTCTTTTTATAAGTTGTTTTAATTTGTTTCTGATATTCTTGCTTAATAATCCATGTTTTCCTTAAAATGGGGAAAAGTATTTACATTTAGTTTATCATTCTATGTCCTGGACAATGTAGCAGAAAGGAAACATAGAATAGAAGCACAATACTGTAACATCACTTGCAAAGAGATGTAATAGTGATAATAAAGAGATCTAAATTGGTAGGTTTCTTCTTATATTGAGTATTAATCATTTAGAAAAATATTAAAGCATCTGGGTGTAATAAAACTTATTATGAGAGCAAAGCATTTTGGGAGTGTACAGAAAAACAAATAATTATGAAATAGATTCCCAAAGGAGAGAAAATAAACACCAAATAAAGAATGCATAAGACACATGATGAATATGTGCTTGTTCAGGTAGCCAAGAATGAACGTCCTAGACTGCTTACTGAGGCGGACACCAAGAAGCGAGAGGCAGAGTCTGAAGCACAGATCATACTTGATAAAGCAGAATCTGATGCCAGGATAATGCAGAACAAGTAAAAATGCATATTTTTCTTTTTTTACCTGATCTTGTCTGAGATAGACTGAGTGCCAGGCACTTTTGCAGCCTGTTATGGTTACCATTTATTATTTCTTCAAATGATGAAACTGTTTGGAGAATACTTATAATACCTCTTTCTTATATACATGTATGTTTAAGCCAGCACAAAGGATTATAGTTCATTAACACATTTTTCACCAAGTGGTGTATAGTGGAAGAGCCAGGCAGCAGGGGAATATACTGAAGTTGTTATTGAGATGGGAGGTTGTAGTTTTCCCCCTTTAGCTGTCAAAGTGTCACAGTTCTGAATTCCTTCCATCAGTGTTCATTTCCATTAAAACATTTTTGAAGAAAATAAATATCTACACACAGATAAGTTATATTTTATTCTTTAAAGTATTTATACCATTTATTTTTGATCCTCTGTTGCAATCATGCAAATGTTGTCATTCCATTCTCTAAAATCATTGCCACTACTTTCTAAAATATGCCTCTGCTACTGGGTTAATGAAAACCTCCCAGTGTTCAGCATAATTATAAAGGGTATTGCTATGCTTGCATTAATCACACAAACTTCAATGCTGGTTGTAGTGGTTGTATTTTATAACTATCATGATTGTATAATGCCTTACTGTCAGAAGTTAAATAAATTATGCTACTGATCATTCAATCATTAGACAAAATAATGTGCCTCGGATTCAAATCTTCATAATAAAATACCAGAAAATTGCTTATAACTAAATAATGTTTTTGCTAAATTAAGGATAATTACAATGTAGTTAAGCCACATTTAAAAGTTTTCTTCACATAATTGCAGAGCCAAAGCTGAAGCTGAAGCCATCTTAACACAGTATCGAACAGAAGCAGAAGCATATGCTAATGTTATCAGCGCCAATGGGCTCAATTTCTCACCTGAAGGATTCATCTCCTATCTTGGAGTCCGGGTGATCGCTTCAGCTAAGAATCCAGTGTATATTGGCCTGGAAAGTCCAGCTAAGACATCATACAAGACACCATAAGCCCATAAGTAATTATTAGTTATGTGGATGAAATCTTTCTGCCGAAACACTCACCACACACTATCCCTCTGTCTATTTCATCTTTTATGTGAAAAGATAAGTAGATTTATTCATGCAGTCAGAGGGTGAAATGAATTTAGCCTGTTTCATACATAACAGTTACAAATGTTTTATTATAGAGGTAAGAGATACTTCAAGATTAGGCTTTCTGAAACATTTTTCTGGTAGTTTTTCAATATGTTTTTCATCGGAAGCCTGTTATCCGAGTCGGTATTTAAATTATTATTTCTAAAGGTTGCATTACCCTAGGCTGCATGGGGTTCACAGAAAAAAAACAGTAAAGAACTTACAGCTTTCTTTATCAATTTTTTTAACACAAGCATAGGGTTGTTTTATAAATTGTTGATGGCTAGATGAAGTAGTCAGTGGATCTGAAAAGCTGATATTATTAAATAAAATCTCATGGTCAGAAAAGCTGGGCCTGCATGAGGGGGATTTAACCCATGTCTACACAAGGGTAAATAATTCAAAAGGCAGCTTTGAGTTTTCTTTAATTTTGCCTGCCAGGACAGTGACTGTTGTAAGACACTGTTTCATAATAGCTTAAGCATAAAAACTTGAAAGAAAAATGCAGGATTTTACATGTAAAAGTGTCTTTCCTCAGATATTTTAGCAATGCATCGGTCTGTTTACTGAGACTTGTTACCTGCTATATTTTTGTTTGATAAATAATTTTATACTAAAGATATTTCAATTTTTCAAATGTTGTTTGCGTGTTGGCTTATTCCAAGCAACGTTTTTATTTGTAAATTGTTTACAACATAATACTATTTTCCTTGTTAATGGATTTGTTTTTTGTATTGAATTTAGAAGAAATTTAAGTAACATTACTGAAAGACAAGAATTTGTTAAGATATCTGTAATTCTTTTACACAATAAATATGACACATATGAGGTACATCACTTGCTTAAAATTTAACATACAGAAACATAGAAAAATATGCATAAATACTTGAGATCTGTAACAAACTTTTATATGCTTTGCAAAAATAATGTGTTTACATGTATACATTGATTTTTGCCTCCATTCTGCAACTTCACGTACCACATCTGTATTTGGAATCTTGTAAAATGAAGAGCTCACTGTATTTGCTGCATTATATTCTGACCACGAAAGTCAATTGCTGAAGTGTATTGTAGAGTGTTAAAAAAAGAATATGAACACTTTTGAAAAATATTTTAGTACCTTTTTATTTATTTTAGTGACTTGTATCATGAATAGTGTAAAAATGGTGAAAAATCTAATTAACACACACCCCTCTATGACTGTATTTCTCTCTCTCACAAGTGAGCATACACTAGTTTATTGGTTTCATTCTCAGACCTTTATAGGAATTCTTTGTGAAGGTGAGGCATGTTCTAATTAAATTGCATAAGCTGCTTCGTATGTTATTTTTGATAAGTCAAGAGTGTCTTCCCCTGCATCCCTTTTCTCAACATATCAAGCCCGTACACACTCTAAAAGGAAGACAGTTAAACTTCTTCATACTGACCCAGATGATATGACTATACGGAGTTTTCTTGACTAGCTACCTCAATGCCAGCTATCCACTCCTGACTGATCTAACTAATAGAAAGGGAGACAACAAATTTGACCAACTCGCCTCCACCCTGCCCTTGCCAGCCAGTTTTTCGCCTGAGAAGAAACCCGCTTCGTGGAGGCGGGAAAGAGCTAGTGAGTTATGTCATCTGGTAAGTCATCAAAGAAAATGGTTTTTCTTCTTCGTACTGTCCCAGTAGCTATAATTATGGAAAATAAAGAAAAAGTAAGGGGGTAGGGCGTGGAAAACATCCCAATTCCAGCCGGGAGGCATAGCGTACGGTTCCGCCATCAAGCTGAGGAAAGGATGTAGGATAGGCTGACCAAGATATGCTGCACCGAAGACACTGCCGACTTTGTCCAGAGAATGAGAATGGCGTCCCAGGTCTCAAGTAGAACCTAACGAACATGAAATCCAAACGCCAGCCTATTATGTTGCCTTAATACAAATTCCGTCGTTCTTGTTCCCAGATCGACTGTCTCTACAACTACAGACTTCGTATTTGCCACGTGATCGTGTAGATAATTTATCTACGACGATTTACTCTGTAAACAAGAACTAATTCCCGTTATATCAGTTCTGCTTTTATCTCAAACTTTGTGGCTCTGACCTACGAGCTTTTGACCTGTACTGCACATCCTAATCTGGTAAAAGATCATCTGTGAAGGTTGACTAACAGTTGAAACCTTGACACTATTATATCAGTGGATTCGAACTGCTTCTATTTTGATGGCTTGTGACCTGGTTTTGGTTTTCAGTTAGGCATTCTGCAGGTAGCCCAATGAGCACCCTTTCCAACCCCCCAAACCCACCCACCTCCCAAAAAAGAACTAGCTTTTCGATCCGTTATATTGCTTGACTTGTAGTGCGGACTGGAACATTTGCAACCTGGATCAGTTTTTCAAATGATTTGCCCACGCTGGAGCAGCTCCTTGCTACAAATATCTCATCTGGCATTCTCTCGTCAACAATTTTGCATTATGTTGCCTGCGTTTGTGTGTGTGTGTGTTTTTGTTTGTTTTTTTCTGTAAAGCGCCATGAGGCTGTCCATAGGACCGAGATATGGCGCTATATGAGTTATCATCATTATCATCATTATTAACACGATTTGTCTCTTTACATTAATTATATTTTCTTATTTCTTATAGTACATTTCTTGCTTGAATGGATGCGAGTAATTGAGTTACTGGTGTTGTAAAGCGTAACAATTCATTCCATTGCACGAACCGATCCGTTACAGTTCTGTCTCTAGTCTTTATCATGTCACAATCACACTCGGTGTGGTTGCAGGCAGGAAGGCAACCGAATGGATAAGCTTGCCTCTGCTATTGTGTGGAAGGAAGGAAGGTTACACCTGATGCACATTCAATTAGGTTATATTGTTAATTTGTCACCAAAAATCGTTCTTTATGGATCGATTGGCATTGTCTGGGGACTTGTTGAATGACTGCTAATTGTTTTGACTGCACGTGTGCTCGCGAATGCAAATCTGATGAGTCCTGAGACAGACCACGACAATCATTAATAGTGATGTATAAGCCTAGGTTTATTGCTTAAATTTTCAGGTAAGAAAACAGAGTTAAACCTAAACGTATCCAACTTTTTTTTATAAGTGGTTCACTTTGAGGGGGTGAGGGAGATGCAGTATTTGTGTTTTGCCCAGGGCGCAGCACAGCCTTGCACCTGCAACCTTCTGTCCTCGGCCAAGGAGCGGTAAACTTCACAAGGTAAATTGCAGAGCAGGACAGGCAGTTGGTACAGCGAACATATTAGATAGCAAGAGACTTCACAGGCCGTGCACGGCTTGCCTATAAGACCGCAGACACAAGGTAGCTGATACATTTTAGTTCCCTGAAGCCTGGCGAAAAACTGATGAGAGCTCACTGACTGGCAAGGGCGGGATGGAAGGAGGGGATACGAGGGGATATGTGTTACAGGGTAGGAACGGTGAATCGATGATTGAAGGAAAAGCGCTTAAAGATGTATAGAAGGTTACAAAACACTGAACTCTCTAAAAAAAAAATTTAATGACTTCCGACATCAACACCGATAACTCTGTTCGTCCGTTGTTGTTGTGGGTGTCTTCCAAGGGAGAGCAATGGCTTCATTGTGGTATCTGTCTACGCTGACAAAGAAGCCAGACAAGCTTAATTTCAATCCAATTCGGTGGCTGGGGGTGAATTACACAGCAGGCAGCTGCAGACGAGCTGAAAGAATGAAGGTGAATAAATACGTCAGTACGCTGTCTGGATGGGGTTCTCTCCCTCCTACATGTAATTATAAAAACGATCGTTTCCCTGTCCAGTGTATTTTGAACAGGCTTTATTGCCAATCAGGCGCAGTGCAGCTCAGACAGTAATCAATAAAAGGTATACAGAGATACATATAAACAGGTAGACAGGAGGTTATTTTGCAAGCAAGTCCTTAACCAGTTCATCCAATGACTGGCGACAAACTGATAGCCCAATCTTCGCATCAAGGATATGAAACTTTATTTTTTAAAAATCCTGTCTTCAAGGAAGGCTAGTCTAACCGACGATTGTAATTCCCGAAAATGAAGTTTCCCGCCTGCAACATCGAATGCCACCCAACGGGAAATAATTGAGACGAGGAGGTGTTCCGAGGAGGAAAGTCCGTCTTGTTTCTCCAGACAATCTGTCAAGCATTGATTTTTATGTCTCCTCTACAGCCATCAGTTTCTGTCTGATGCAAAATTTGTCTAGCAATGCAGAAGCCACCACCTCTAGGCAGAAAAAAATGCCTGCCTTTAATCGAAAACTCCAATCCCACGCTTCAAGAACTGTGCTTTTAAGCGAGAAAATGTCAGCATGTCAAAAAAAAGAAAGTTCCAGAGCTGCATTAGCAGAAAGATTACCCAGCACCTGCAGAGTCTACTACCAGTGGGGGTGGTGGTGAAGGAAGAGACAGTTCTCAATATTCCCGCCAAGTGAATTAATGATATAAAAATGGGCTTTGCTTGTTAGACAAAAGTCGGGATTTAAGCTCAATAGAGGGGAAAAAATAATGGGAAATTATCTGCGTGTAGCGTGTTTTCAGGTTCGTGGCTTTTGAATCAGGACGAGAATTTTAAGTGTTCTAGAATGCGCAAGGAGAAAGAATGTGAAAGAATATGCCAAAAGTTCTGTGATGTTCAGTGATTCGCTTCACGGCAAGAGTATGCTCTGATGGTGCGCAGTCAACCGTGTCGGCTTCGTGATGAGACCGAAGTGCCTCTTGGAACAACTAGCTTCGGTCTGACGAGTGTTCAGTCTCAGTAGGAGGAATACGACTGCGGCGATGCGTCTTGCTAGGAGGAATACGACTGCGGAGTTGCGGAGATGAAGACAGGCAGCCACGGATTCGTTTCCCGCCCAATCAATAACTTCCTTACCCTGTCTTCTCACTGACCTCTGACTCCGAAGACTCTTCTTGTCCATCTCTCTCCACTTACATCTTCCATTCCTTCGCGCGCTCGCCTCTGTGTGTATATAATAATCGTTTGGTATATGTTTTGTGAAAATGGGGAAAACCATCCCCACACACACACACTAGTCCCGCTGTTGCTGAGTCCAAGCCTCTCTCATCTCCAGAGAGGTCGTGGAGTGGGCATCGCTGGAGGTTGTGGGTCATCGTGGCCTACATGGCGGGTTGCACGAGGCGGGGTGGAGTAGGAGGTATAGACCGCAGCAAGCAGTCATCAAAGTGCTTTTTCCCCTCCTTCCTTCTGCGGACTCCATTCTTGTACTGTTGTCATTTGATGTTACATACGAGTATGTGTAGTGCATGAAATATTTGAGTCATAAAATTTAATTGTTTCTTTCTTGTTCCTTTCTTTTCGTGTGACTGTTGTTGCTGTTGTTGTTTCATCACGCTAAAACTGCGCAAAATGAGAAAATTTATTATTCTGACCACTTCGGAAGAACTCTCAAGTCAGGTGATGTAGGAATCATTTAAGCAAACCAATACTACCCAGACCAAAAACGAGTTTAAACTAATGGCGTTCGAATATTTTTAAACGTTAAGAAAGTAATTAAAATAACTTTTAACAAAATTATTCGTTCCTCAACTCTCCATTAAAATACTGATTTAAACCAGGAATAAGGTCGAGCTGAAACGTATCAAAGTAGGTTGCAGTCATTAATCTGTCTACTTAATGAATCATCGGAAGAGATTTTTCTAGGATGCAACCCACTTTTCAGCGGGAACTGATAAAAATATCTAAAACCTTATTTGTCGGCCGGAAATGGCAAAACTAATGAACATTTGAATCATTAACTGTAACCTTCTCCGCAGCTGTAGGTCAATATCAGGCATATCGATATCAAGCAATCTGCTCAAACTAAATGTGATTGAGACTAATTAGCGGATTGGAGAGATTGCCATCTGTTTTCCTTGCGTGATTAACACACATTCACATTATCATTATAGTTCAAGGATTTGTGTCGCATTTTGCTGTATTGTGTGTGTATGACTGAGTGCGTGGGTGAGTGCGGGTCTTTTCACTCTTCGCCTCTCTGTCTTTGAGTAGGTGTTCCTGATCGCACATCTATGTTTATGAGAATTATGCACAGCTATGGAGTGTTTTTATCCCTTGCCGTTTTTTTTTTTTTTTTTGGTTTGTTTTTCTAGGCAGATCCAGCTAGGACTGAGGTGTAACTCCATCCGCTAGACAAATGCTGCGTTCTCCATCATCCCCCATCTTCCCTCGACAGGTTACTCTCTATAGAAGCAGAGAAGAGGACGGCGGGCCCTTGAAGCGTGACCTTTGACCTCCCTGGGCGGTCTAGACACGAAAAGGTCGACTCAACAAAAGAGAAACAAAGTCATGTGCTGTGACCTGCAGGAAACGTCTCGTAGGACCGCTGGCGTCTGTCCCAGGGTGACCTCCGTTCTCCAGGAACGACAAAAGAGCAAAGCACTTCTCGAATAGGTTAGCGGCCCTGACCAAGAGAGATGACCCTCATTACCTAGGGGTTGCTGGAAGACCTGTCATCTAGTGGTCCCGTGGTAATATTTATGGTTGCTAAAAGCTCCTGTCAGCATCCTCTTACTGCTGCTTCTGGTACTCTCTTCTGTGGGCAGCCAATCACTGGTGCTACTTATGTAATCGGTAGCCAAATGGTATTTGCAAGATGAGGGTTCGGTAAACAGTAAATCCCTGCATGTATTATCTATCCCACAGGATAAAAAAAAATGTGTACACATCGTTTGTGTGTCGTGAGCAAAATCCAACATTTCTGATTTGTTAACTAAGTTTTTCTATAAGGGGTGGGGGTGGGAGTACCATCAGTTAAAAAAAATTTTAGGAACATTTGTTTTAAAAAATTGTTAGGACCCTTGAATTTGTTTTTCTTGGTTCTAGCTAAAATGTTATCTGTAATATCAAAATAATAGGTTGCTTAACGATATTATCAACAGGAGCTTGGATTCATTTTGATTACACATCAGACTTGCTGCTACGTTGTGTAATAAAAAATACCAATACACAGAAATTTTTTCTCAGAGACAGCAAGATGTTTGTAAGAGTCACTCTGATACAGTCACGAAAGAGAAGCTGTTCACGTAAAGACATCTCGTTCTGCTATCCATGCCAGGCAAGGGACCGAACCTGAGCTCACACAAACATGACAGAGAACACTCATACCATGAAGCAAATATCAAACCTGCCTCATACACTATGTCCAAACAACTTATTTCAAATGTCGTTAAAGCAGACGCCAAAAGAATCTTCATTTCGAAGTAAACACATCGCCAAGAAGCACATCAAATGTGGCTCAAGCAGACGCCAGAGTATCTCCAAGCGATAAACTAGTCATCACATCTCTCTTATATCAGACATCAGTAACATCTCCAAGAAACACACAAAAGTCTTTGAAGGAAAAAGATATATTGAGCTTGAGAGTATATTCCTATGTTCTGAATCGTTTCCGCTGTAGACTATGGGTTTCAAATGAACCGCTTATACAATCATATCTAAAAACAACTGATGCCTGGAGGTCACCATGCTCCGTACTCTTTCACAAAGAAAAAAACAAACGGAACCTACTTCATGATGTAGAAAACACCACGTGACAACAAAGCCATTCTGTCATGCCAGACTCTTTCCCTTCCCTCGACTCTTCGTTGCTGTACTCAGGTCTAAAACTGTAAAAAACTATTTTTACTTCCATAATGACAAAATGTCAACAATAGGAGACTAAAAGTGAACACTCAAACCCAACAAGTTGGAAGTCACTTAGAAGAAAACCCCAGCAAACATGGCGGTCCTCGTGCACCGTGTCAGAACGAGGCAAGATAGCCTGGGGGTCGCCATGTTTCAGCAATAGTCTCTTAGCCGTAAATGTTGTCTAATTTCTAATGTTCCGTTACTACCTGCAGACACATCTCCTTATCTGGAAGCTGTAAAAGCAATCCTTTACACGAACCACGGGGAGATAAAGACGAGTGAACAGATGTCGTTACCTATCACGATAGAGGTCAAGGCCGCACATGAAACAGTCAAGGCTGACTCACAGGTCAAGGGTCACGAGTCTCGAATCTCGTACCACATTTGTGTAGTGTTTATTTGCCTGTCTGCCCTGCTTCTGTCAAGCGCCCGGCATGAGCCTTGCCCTTCTCTTGCTGTGGAAGGTCAGAGGGCATCAACTCCAAAGTTCTTGTAACAACACATCCTCCCTTGGACGAATGTTTTCCTTTCACTGATACAATCGCAGAGTGGCGATTATCTACAATGCTAAAACTGTCTCAAAAAAGAGCGGACGTGAAACCAAAAGGAAAATATCCTGCAGCTGGTCTTTTACAAAAGTTTTCACAGTTTAGAAACGATGAACCACTCCATATTCATTCAGCGGTATATGTTTTTCTCAGAATTAATCTATCTGCTTATACAATCGGTTGGAGAAGAAGAAACTAGATGAAAGGGCGGGAACATGTTTGTAAACTTTTATTGCAGCAAGATCGGTGCGAGATGACATTCACGCGCGAGGAGACTGAGTGAAATAAAAGTTTACACGCGCTTTATCTCAATGCATGTTGAGCGTGCACGCAATGTCGGCACGACTGAATGAAAGAGTCGCGCTGTCTGTGCAGCAGATATTCTAATCTAGTGTGTCAAAAAGCTCTGAATAGCTTTGTCACTTCTTTAGGATAAAAAATACGAACTGATTTACAACTTGGAAATTGCACACTCTTCTTATAAGCTATGACTGTTAAAACGTTCATGTCACCGCACACTGACCAGATCGGTTATACGAATATTTAAATTCATTTCTCATTACTTTAACCTATTAATTCTGTTAAAACATCTGACGATAACACTGTAAATCAAACTCAGAAAGAATAAAAAATATCAGATAGCAAAGATTGCAAATAAAAATGTTTTGTTTGTTTATTCCTTGTTACTCTTAGAGGAGAAAAGGGCCTCAACAGCAAATAATAATAATAGTTAATTTGTATGGCGCAATATCTCAGCCAAAAGGCAAGTTCCTTGCATTAAACAAGATCCAAGAAATAGTCACAAAGATGTAGAACAAAGAAGAATGACTGCTTGAGTTCCGGTAGTCAAAGGTGATCACTGATTTCACGGTGACTCCAGAAAACAAGGGTTAGTGACATCAGGTGAATGCTCTGTTCTTTTGTACAAAAAAAAATGTAGAACGAATGAAAGAGGAAATAAAGGTAAGTACTTTAGCAACTTAAAGAATTTATTTTTTACGTCCGAATAAACAATGTAAATAATATGATTGGGGGAAAGAGAGCCAATCAGAACTACTCATGTAGCAGCGAAACAGGACGACGACGGCGACATCATTTTAACAGGAAAGTGTCAGGGGAGTGTAAGAGAGCTAGCATTAGTTAATTAATTACACTGACAAATCGGGCCAGCTCTGCATATTTGTCTGCACTATGGCTGTGCAAGGAGCTGGTCTGGGGCGTGTAAACTGTGGCCTGAAGAAATAAATTCTCCCCTTCTCTGTCTCACCCCTCCTTTTCTCTCCTTTGGTTTTTTTTTCTTTCTTTCTTTCTCTCTCTTTGTGTGTGAGGGAAAGAGTGTGTGTGAGTAAGAGAAAGTGTGTGTGTGTTCCTGTTAGTCCTCAATCAAAGGTGGGATTACTGCTGGGAGGAACAAGGGGCTCGTTATTTCCCCCTCCGTTTGGTGATCAATACAAGAGTTACACATGACCCAGAGAACGGGCAAAGAGATTCGGCTTGGGGCTGACAAAAGCAATTAAACAACCAGTCAAAGAATCCCTCGAAACTTGATGATCGTGGGGAAGGAAGCAGGGAAGACGGAAAAACGGATGCCGACAGGCACATACACACAGACTCTCAGTAGTCTGTCTTGAAAAGATAAAAGCTAAATGTTTAGTTGATGTCAATAGAAGGACGCCCAGGCATTTCTGTACCCATATCAATATACAAAGCATCCTCAAGATTAGGTTAGACAATCGGCTCGAATGATGTATAATTAATTTCTTCCTTCCCTTCTTTTTATTTGTCTTTCTGTCTTAATCCCTCCCAGTGTGTTTTGCTATTACATTATCGATGTTGTGGGCCTGCTACAGGTTTTATGTGAAGTGGACGAGCTAAGCCGATCATACTCCGAGGATCTGAGGCTCTACCCAGTGGGAGTCGGATCCACCCGCTTCACCACACAGCTTCATCTCTAGCCAGAAGCTTAGACAAACTGGAGACAGCAACTGGCGTTGCTATGATACGGCAACCAGATTCTCCCCACATCCTTTTCTGTCTTCATTCATTTATTTTTGCCATATTTATTTTTGTTTCCTTCATGTTCCCCTCTTATTTCTTATACGAAGAAAGCACTAACTAGCACAAAGAAGCTCCTGGACCATGATACATCTCTCAGGTTCTTCTGTAGGTCTAATCAAAAGCCTCAGCTGCCTGACTTGAGAGGAACAGGTCCTTGTATCACTCCCTCCACACTTCTGTTTGTGCGGAAGCCTGCACCACGTGGGCTGCTCCTCAAAGGTTCCTCCGGCAAAGGTCGCAGAATCCGACACTCAGACACCATTATCCTTCTGTACGATGCGTTTGCTCCCAAGAATACTTTAGCTCTACGTGTTCTTTGGAATTTTTATTTTGAAAGGGTGGGGTGAGTGGTTGACAAGGTCGGAAGAAAGAAAAAGAACAAACAATTCGCCGGCAGGAACGAAGTGAAGTTGGCAAAGCAGACGACCGACCTTGTCCTGGAGCAAACGGCGGCGTGTGACATAGATGCCGGGGCACCTGAGTCACTAGAAGATAAAATATATTCCGTTCCTCCAGTGCCGTGCTCGTGCAGTTTGGGATGAGTCATGGTTCCCGCTGCTAGACAAATATCTGAACTTGAGACATCCAAATAAACATGACCTTGCTGTGAGCCACGGACAAGGCCATTCCAAGCAACTTTCAAGTCTTTGTTTATTTTTCATCGCATAGATGACCTGCGCATTTTAGTTTTAGGTTTAATTTTTGTTTTATTTTCCTTCGTTTTTTGCCTGAGAAAATCACTGAACATATTTTATTGGCCACATGTACTAAACCTTATCTCACCTCAGAACTATTACACAGCAGTGATTCACATTTCCAACAAAATCAATCTCAGAAAAACCACGTGTACAATATTAGTTTGAGTTTGTATTTTTTTTCTTTTATTGTCTCTGAACAAATTACTGAACGTTTTTTACTAGCCACGTGTACAGAAACCTAACCGACCTTCAGACTATTACCAAGATGTAACTGAGAGTTTCCACAAAACAAGGATGAGAAAAGCAGGTACACACTCACAAACGCTTGACTGTGTATTGTATTGCATATTAGTAGTTTACCTGGCAGGTGGCACGACCGAGCACCCGCCCTCAGCACGCAAATGTAAATCGTGAATTCTTTTTCAAGTACATCCCAGAAAAATCAGCAGCATTTCTTGACATTTCTTGGACGAAAGACTTAAGGGATTGTTTCTTTTTATTTATTCTTAAACCCTCTGACAGCACAACGTCCTGAAAGAATGAAAGGTCTGCATGTAAGAAAAATGAATAAAATCACATGAGCAGACTAAAGGTCGAGAGACATGATGCTTTTAAAAATCAATCCAAACCTGGATTATATTTTTTTTATATCAACCAATCTGGCTGGCATCTGTGTTCACACAAAATCGTCTTAGAGAAGAACA
Organism: Pomacea maculata; assembly: GCA_004794325.1. Lineage (NCBI taxonomy): Eukaryota > Metazoa > Mollusca > Gastropoda > Architaenioglossa > Ampullariidae > Pomacea > Pomacea maculata. Next base: position 167,411 of record SRHC01003136.1, read on the forward strand.
GAAAAGTGAGTGGACAGACCATCACTGGAGGACCGACAGCGAGCTAGAAAGACTGTTGGTGAACCTGAGTTCATATTTAAAGTGCGCGTGGCTTTATTTCGGCGTGAGGAGTGGGGAGGGGAGATCTCCATCTCGCTGACTTTTCTCACGCGTTCTTTCTCTTGAAAGGCTTTGAGTTTAAAAAATTTAATTAATCAAGTCTAATCCTTAAAAGAAAAGTTCAGCGAGTGCTGTATTGTCGTGTCAGGTGCCTATTGTTTTTTGTTTTCACTTCTTCCTTCTTTCATATTTTTTTATTTCTACTTCATTTTGTAAACGTTTTCTTTCTTCTTTTTCTCCTTTATTTTTTCTTTCTTTGCTTGTTTGCGTCTTTCTTTTTATTCCATTTGTAAAAAAATATTCTTTTTCTTACTCCTCCTTTCCCGACTTCTTGTGTTCATTCTTTATATTCCTTCCTTCCTGAAGATTTACGCGATTTTTATAACCTATTCTGAAAAACTAAGAAAAGTTTTTAAGCCACAGCCATTGTGAATGTTCAACGACTGAGATGATATCTTGTGTGACTACAAAGTTAGCAAGCACCGTGCTCCCATTCACATTTTATTTATTTTATTTACCGTTGTTTTGCATTTGTGACGAGTATCCGACAACAACATAACGCCTGCTTTGTAAATTAGTTTTTTTTAAATCAACCATGCATCACCGTGATGAATTGTTTACCTCCCTTTTGACAGCTTTGGCCGACCTTAAACTTGACCCCAAGCACGTGGTGCAAACATTGCTCAACTTTCATAAAAAACAAAACAAATAAACACCAGTCTCCCGCAAGTCTATGCCTGGGACTGTACTTGGAATGAAATATCTTTTGTGTGTGTTTTGTTGGGGGGAGGAATGGGAGGTGATGATTCTGAGAAGTGGTGGGTGGGGGAATTAAAAAAGTTTTATCTACAAATCCCTCTCCTTAAGTATCCGTTTTTTCCATTTTCGGGACCCCAGAAAACTGTTTCCTTTCCACCATTTCGCAAGGTTTTCTGTTCTATCTCAATATCTCTTATTCCACACGGTCTTAGACACATACCAGGATCCTCTGTTCATGGGTGAGTGAGCTCTGCGATACTGAGAGACCGAGATATCTATCTCTCCTCCTGTCTATCCATTGATGCAATACATCCACATCTGTCCGATTCAGGGCCCAGTTCATGACACAAGCAGCCAGGCGTGTAAAACGTGGACTCCTTTCAATCATCAGGATTGAAAATAAACAAAGGGAATTTGTAAAACTTATATAGACATACTGTTTATCTTACTCAGCGCGCCTGTGCCAAGTGTCTAATATAACTCGGTGTCATCACTCTGACAAACTTGACATTGCAGAAAATGCTGCAACAATAAAATGTATGGTGTGTGTGTGGGCGCAAGATGTAGGTAAATAAAAGCGCAATGGCTGCTGTTGATGAATGGAGATGGATGACAGAAGGGAGTTGTGAGTGTGGGTGGTGACAGGTGGGACGACAACTACACCGCCAGACCTCACCACATCAAATTTGAATTCCAAATTTAGCTCAGTCGCATTCCTTTCTGTTAATTCCACATCTCCACAAGCGGGTTCAGGTTCCTCACAACAAGAAATAATGTTCAGTAAACAATGTGGACAACATCCCACCATGCAGTGCAATTGTGTTCTTCACACAACTATTCACCAAGAGGCGATAGAAGTGCAAGTGTAGTGTGTGCTCGTCTGGAGTTTGATTAGCAAAGATTGGTTCGTTATCTTTAGAGGTAATTCCCTGAAACACGTGGTCCCACTTGACACCCTCTGTCCGTCTGACCACCAATATCACCTGACAACGATGAATGTCCGGTGCTGGGATGTTGAGGACAAATCGTCACAGACGTCGACATTCCTCGCTAGGGATGCGGGATGGGGTCTGGGGCAAAGGTCACAGACGACAACAGACAATTTCCAGTGTGAGACAGTCGTGTAGGGTTATGAATTTCTACTTTTGTTATCGGCTCTCTCTCTCTTATTCTTGTTATGTAAATATACAGAATTTATCTCTTTAAAGACACAGTTAAAGTTTTTATTTCTCTACATTTTTATAATTTCCCATTTCTGAGCGAACGTGTTGGTTGGTTAATTGAGGGGAAAAGTCCTTCCAACAAAAGATTATTTCGCACTATGAGAAGAAAGAGCTCAACACGAATACACCTAATTAGCAAACCCATCCATGGCTTCCATCGCCTGAACCCTCGATGAGATAAAAGTTTATGCTTTAGGATGATGTTACAGATTTAAACCTTTTAGAGGATTATTGACATTTGAAGGCTTAAGTCTTCAGGGATTTATTATCTTTGATTTTTTAGGAATTCTTATCTTTTAATCAAGTAAGCTCATTAAAAGGGGTTTTCGCACTTCTGAGTCTATTGAACTTTTTGTTTGGGTTTTAAGTATGTGCAGTAGGTAAGTCTCCGGAAGCACCTCATCACCTCCCAGGGGCAGTACTCATGAAGTAGGCGTAGTTATCCTCCGGTTAGCTATGGACCCAAAGTGTTGGAAAGAAGAGTAGAAGATCGGCTAACAATCTGATATCCTCATTGTGAACATGGTCTACAGCTTTAACTACACAGGGGCTGTAGATATTAAGCGGAGATAAGGCAAACCTGTAAACATACCCTTTATTGTTTACCTCTGGTTCATGACTGTGGGCCCTGGGGTAGCGCGAGATGCATTCTTCCCTTTCCCTCCTATTTGTTCCAGCTCATGGACGAGAAAGATAAAGGTTTCGCCGTTCTCCGAGTGTCGTCTGTCAGAAATTAACTGCCATCACCCATCTGAGCTTAAAAACACTCCTAGTCGAGACGAGGCAGGCGTCTTGGACGGAAATAATGTTTCCTTTCTGCGGCCCCTTGATTCTTTTCTATTTATTTTTATTTCTCGGCATCACGAAACGGCAGAGGGACTTCATTGCTCACCTTACAAGCCCCTACACCCCGTCTCTCGTTTGATCTCCAGACCCTGCAACAAAGCGCGTGTGGGCTTGTGAGGCTCGGGTACAGTGTGTGGACCTCCTTCTGACATCTGAAGGAGGGAAAAAGAAATAGCGACTAGAGTACTGAAGATATTTGACTTCGTGCCAGAGACATCTTTGATTTTTTTCATTGAAGCATCTTTTTCTTTGATCTTTTGCGGAAATAATGACCTTTGTCCCGTCGTCCACTGTGTGCGTTGGAGAAATTCCCTCCACTTAAAAAAAAATATTTAAAGCCGCGCCTCTTGAAAATCTTGGATAGATTTTCAGGAAACATGGGAAGTCAATAAAGCTGCTACTTAATGGGTCTAACACATGATGGGTCATATTCTTTCTTTATTTCTTGTTGCATTTCTTCCTTGCTTGAGTCTGCGTTTTGCTCAAAGAGAAATCCCAAACTTACATAACCATCACCGATCACTCTTTGGTACATGGACTTCTAATTGGTACATGGACAAGCCATTACTCATCAAATTACCTATATTACAGTTTATTACAGATCATGTGTGGGTTCAGACATATAATTACTTTCCTTATCAGCCTCATGATATCTCCCTCCCATGAATTGAGGGTGCAAGTGAGTGTTTGTCTTTGGAACTTTGGAAATAAAGTTCACCTTCCTTTCAATTTATTTAGAACTTTGATCTCAAGAAAAACACACACAATATATATTTATCATTTTCACCGTCTCTATTGTCGTCTGACCAATCTAACACTCTGGTGTAAGGTGAAGGCCGAGAGAGTAACATCTGTTTTTACAGAATCTTTCAAACTGTGTCGGTGCCGTTGGGGTATGTCAAGGGTTAGCCGCACTTTGTCTCTTTTTTTCCCTCTCTCTCTTCAGCTTGTTTTGTCTTCCTCTCTAGCAACTGCTTTTTCCCCAGACGACCCGAAGAATACTTGTTCCTAATGTCAAGTTCGGTGTGCAATGCACCGACATTGTAAAGGCGGGAGCTGCTTGGAGCTGAAGAAAGAAATTTCTAGAAGAATGGCAAAGGCTGCACGCTTCTTGACTTTCATGTTTATCTTTCTTTGGGCATCAAACATGTAAAGAATACATCATACTTCATCCGAGTGGCTTTCAAATGTAAAACATGAATTTTTTGTCAAAAAAAGGAGAAAAGATAGATGGAGGAACGAGTGGAATGCGTGTGTATCTAGATGTGTTCGCGTTCGTTTGTGTGTGTGTGTGTGTGTAAAAGTGAGAGAGAGAAAGAAGAAGAGAGAATGAAAGTTATGAAGTGTATTGCACACATGATACATGAGGTCGGATCATGTTACTTTTGTGCTCGGTGTGTTACATCTGTGTGTGTGCAGACTAGTTGGTAAACGATACATTTGGTTGCGTCACGTGTCCTCATGTCTACGCATGCGCACGGCCTCGAACGTCAAAGAACATCAACTAGTCCCAGAATACAAATTAGTTCTGTCCACACCTTCGTCTTAGCAAAAGAACTCGATACCCACGGCACGTCCAGCCCCTAAAAACAATAAAATCTGACAGACAATAAACATCTTTAGAATATATTGTCAATGATGAATATGTTCGCTGACCTCTTTAAAAATAGACACCCTTGATGAAAATCTTTTTACAAAATAAATATGTTCTCTCGGGACATAATCCAGTCCAATATTAGCCTCTCGGGAGTTTAATGGGATTTTTTTTTCACTTTTTAAAAGAAAGGAAAAGAGGATGTTGACAGATATCTTTTGAAGGGAAATGCGTAACAGTCGACGAGAAAGGACGCGACTTCGTAACGATTCAGCCGTGCTCCCATTAACCCTCCTCAAAGCTCTCCACAGTTAATTCTGCAATTTGATCAAAAGTCTGCAATAATTGCCGCCACGAGCATGATGCCATGACAACAGTTGCAGACGCAACTTCAGCATCAGCCTCTGAGAATGACAGATAACGGCGGCCATTCCTAGCTTCGGGGTCAGGGGGAGGAGGGGTCGGGGTCAGCTGCAGGAAGTCGTGCGTGGTCGTCGGACTCGTCGCAATGCGCAAGGACCGTTTGATCCGTCGGCATCTGCGTCTGCATCAAAAGGAGCTGCCTCGGCAATAATTGCTGGAATGAACGAAGGTGATTTGCATAACACGTTGTCACACCACATGACTCATGCAGTCGGAGCTCCATGCCAGCGTCACGAGGCGTGAAGGTGTTGGAGGAGGAGTGATGGAGGGCGAAAAGGCGTGTGTGGGGGGTGTGGGTGTGGGTGTGGGTGCCAGAAGAAGGATCGCTTTTCCCGATCCTGGAACTTGCATAAGGGGACACGGAGGATTCGGGAGAAGGGAGGGAGTGCCTGAACGGTCTGCAGAAATAGGGGGTAGGGGAACCGCGTGCTGCAAGCCAGAACGAGGCTGAAACAAAGAAAGGGTGAGGGGGAAGGTGGGGAGGGGTTAATGGGGGTGGAGTGGGGGTGAGAAAGCGTTACGAACCTCAAAAAAAGAATGGCCGCACTAGCGTCAGATACAGACTAGAGCTCGTGCCTCCTGGAGTCCTTACTGCGCAGTCTGTCGCGCAATACGCTGTGCAGACAGCAGCGACCTCTGGTGGACAGAAACAGAATGGACGCCACACAACTCTCCTCAACTTTCTGTTTGTTTTCGGAAAGCGCAACATTTGTGTATAGGATATTAGGGTTGCACATTGTGTACTCTGCCATTTTGTTTGGTAGTTGTTGAATGTTGTTAACTATGATTTTATATTTTTTGTTTGGTTTTCTGGTTTTTTGTTTGTTTGTTTGTTTGTTTGTTTGTTTGTTTGCGTTCCTTGTGATTGATTAACAGGCCTTGAGTAGTAATAAACGAGTAAGATTTAGCCGGTGATGGAGTTCCGACAACAAATGTTCACGCTAAAATTTCTCATTAAGTCTGCAGACTTCTTTCATTTAATCGAGTTTTGCTCCATTCACCTTTGATGGAGCTGAGCTGCAGTTCTTTAACAATTCTCTACTTCTTCTCTTCCCAATCCTGTAGTTTGTAGGTTACTTGCCACGTAGATGACAACAAAAAGGTGGATGCGAGGCGCAGTCTTCATCGCCCTAAAGGCCAAACGTGTACAGCTCCCAGCATGCCGTGCGGCAGTGTTGGCAAGCATGCATTCAAATGTCAGAGCATCACGTGATGATTCATCTGTCATTCTTGTAAAAGGAATAACACCTGGCCTATTCAAAGCACAACGCCTATTAGACAGGTCGAAAGACGGGCATCTATGCATGTTCACATTTACACATGCGTACATACAAATATATACTCGGACAGACAGACGTGCACATGGCTAGTTCAGGTTTATGTCAGATCTTTAAGGACAAAATGTAGAGAAATGTGTGCAAGTCATTCCTAGAAAATATTGTATTAATTAGAGGGAATATGTATTCGTCTGCAGGTGCTGAAAAGGAATAGGTTATGAAAGTGCAGCGCGCCTCGGGGAGAGAAAATACTAGAAGTTACAGCACGCAGGTAGGATGGAGGAGGTACACTAACCACTTACCTGTCTGACACCCGATCGGACCAGAATACTACCTCCACTTAACCTGGCTTTTACCTGGTCGCTGGGAAAGGACAGACATCGAAGCCACTGACGTAGGCTCGGTCCTGCCCAGCACGAGGGTGACCTCTCGACCTCCTCACTTTCTGTAACGACTGAAAGATCAAATGACCTTTGCCCTTTTTTACGGCGGTGTAGACAACCCTGTTGGTATACTTCTGTACACATCCATGTTTGCGGTATATCTCTGTACACATCCATGTTTGTGCCACATCCATGTTTGCGGTACATCTGTACACATCTAAGTTTGTGGCATGTTTGCAGGAGTATTTGCGGTGGGCTTCGGTGGACAGGATGTTCTAGCGGTGGTGTCTGTACACAGGATGGTTTGGGGAAAGATTCTGTTGACAGGTGTGTTTGTGGTCTGTCTCTGCACTCAGGTGTGAATAAGGACGCGTTTGGCTGATTTCCTACTCGTGCCATGCAGACAGTTCATCAAAAGTTCAGCAAGGGGCCATAATCCACAGTCTAAGACTGTGACAGAGGGAGTGACCCCGCTTAATTACCTGTCAATAATCAACATCGAACCAGAAAATGAGAACTATTTGGTGACATAGTGTTAAAACCAACAGCTTTAAGCAACTATCTAAGAAGTGTGATTTGGACGAGTTTGTCAAGCATTTTTTTAAAATTTAGTTGTGACCCCTTGATTTCTTTTGTTCTATTTTTATACATTTGCTGATTTGCTACAAAAAGAATCATTTCCATTACAACCTTTGTTTGTGGTAATGGACAACGTATTATCATCATTAGTTTTTATTGTATGTGTTAATCTCTTTACCTGTATCTCAATCATCGTCATCAATTTAGAAACAGGTAGGTGTTTTTTTTTATTTTTTTTTATCGTGACTATATTCAGAGTCATCTCCCCTACCCCTGCACTTACTCATGCAAGTACACGTGAGATCGAACCCCAACACGGTGCGTCTGAGCCTGAGCCTGGCCTCGGCTCGATGACGAACTAAAGGGCCAGTGTGTGCAGCCATCACACCTATTCACCGCGAGGGTTGCTGGGACTTTACGGTTGGCAGATGTCGTTGTGGACATACGTCATCAAGTAAACAAGTCAGATGTTGCTGCAGAAACTCTCTTAAAGGGGTGAGCCTGTTGTTTTGTCACAGGTCCCACCTTCTCCGTGTACTAACAGGGATGTTCCAGCTGTTTTTTTTTTTTTTTTTTAATTTTCGAGGAACGTATCAGGTGAACCTAATCTGGAATAACTAATTAAAGACCTACTAGAGAATTATTCAGATAGTATTTCGCTGGGTCAATAATCCCCTCTGTTGTTCGAGAGAGGATGCTGTCTTAAATCATCTCCAAGCACTGAAAGAGGTCAAAATCAAGACAAGTTTGTACACAGATACACTTGTCTGTGACCTTTAACTTGCTGGTCTTATACCTTTTTTTTTTTGTTTTGTTTTGTTCAAGTTAAAAAGAAAATCTGATCAAAGATACGCGTCTTCATACAGACAATGGATCAACTCTGATGCATGATCACACGCACATGCATTCCTTCACACACACAAAGAACGAAAGAGAGAAACAATATTTTACCGACGAATACAAGACAAAGGCTCCAATAAAAACCATGTAGCCTTACAATTTCCAATGTCTTGTACACTATTTTTGAAATATTCTACTTAATAATACTTATGCAGTTCGTCTTCTTTGACGTTTACCCATCATTGAGATTTGCCTCTTGTATCTTTACTTTTGACCAGTTAAGCATTTCTCCGGAACAAATGTAGTTCTGTCTTGAGGAAGCTGGGCAAAATTAAATTTGCCTGTCTCCCAACCCTAAAAATGGCTTTTCTAAATCAATCTACAAAGTTGTTCCCATGGAAACGTCCAACTCAACGTCAGAAGCTGTTTGTACGAGTTCTCTACAACTGGAGCTAAGTTGATAGTCTAAACGAGACAACACACCAGACCAGACCACAATCTCTGTTGTTGTTGGGTTTTTTTTTTTGTTGTTTTGTTGTTGGGGTTTTTTTTTGTTTGTTTGTTTGCTTTTTTGTGTGTGGTTGTTGTTTTTTTTTTTGTTTTGTTTTGTTTTTGTTTTGTTTTGTTTTGTTTTGTTGTTTTTGTTTTGTTTTTTTGACGCAAATTTGCGAGTAGATGTCTTTAATTCGAAAAATGTCAAATAACTGCCATTAAAATATGATTTTAAACTGATAGGTTACATGGATGTTACCAACACGTACTTTTAATGGACGATTTATCTTGCCTTGTATGGCCAGCCTGCCTGCAAGATAACATATTTTAACTGTCGGCTCCTCTTCTTTCTTCGTTGGCTACACTTTTTTCTTCACATCGGATACTCATTTTTCTTCATGTTGACTATCATGTAGGACCCGTCCTGTTGACAAGTCCTGTGGGGTAAGAAGCACCAAGACACGTCCCTCCTTTTATCAGCTACTACGACTGTTTCAACCGCCTACACATTCAGCATGTCCACCGACACAGCCAGCACCATTCACAACATGTCCCTACTTTATTTCATTTTTTGTTATACGTGTGTACAAATTACTGATTCCTGGCTTCTTTCCATTTTCGTCGATATGTCGATTTTACTGTCGGCTGCATTTTGCAAGCTACGGTGAATCGGTATGGTGGTCTGTGATGTATATATACACCACCCTCACATCGATGCCTGACATACTCACCTTGCATCACTCGCAGCTGTTCCCGTCACGTGCTCACTTAGTGAGTAAAATAGTCGATGTGCGTGTCACGGCCATGTATTGGCTAAATGTTCTCTACTACCGGGCAACTGGTAATCATTCACAGCAGAAGCGCGCGCACTTGCACGCACAAAAACTTTTCTTCCATTTAACCATTCTCTCCCGTACACAAGCATTCCTCTCTTTTTTCCCTCCCACCAGTGTCTTTCCCCTTCACATTTTTCTTCTTCTGAGCTCTTTCCTCTCTCTTCATTTGTCTGTCCCTCCCTTTTTCTCTCCATCCCTCTTCCTCCCTTTTCCCTCAAACTTTCTCAATTCCTCGGTCATCGTATCTCCTTTTCTCTCTTTTTCTCTCATCGTACCCCTCTTTCTCTCCATCATGTCAGACAACGGTTGTGAGAAAAAAAAAAAGCTCGGGGGGCAGATCCAGCGCCGCGTGACGATGCTTCTATCACACTCACGTCCCTACAGACGAGTAACAAGACTCGCTCCCCTCCCTGTCCCTCCTCATCCCCAGCAGCCCGGTGCCGAGCGGTCAATACTCCATGTCGCCCTCGCTATTTTAGCCCCTCGGCAAATCGTTCTTGGCCTGTTCACGCAACGGGGGGGACCTTCCACTGACCTGCGAGGAACTCATTATTGCGGTCCCACCCTCCCACCAACCCTCCCTACTTCCAAGTCTCGAGTCGGAAGGTTAGCTTCTGATGCAATTCAGAAACAACCACTGCAGTGGAAAACAACACTTGGCGCTGTAAGAGAAAATGCTCACTCTGTGTTTTTTCTACACCACGTGCTGAAATGTTGGTTTGGTTAGCAGCCCTGGGATGTGTAGGTGAACTCAGTCTGAAGTTGTTACTCACACCAATTACCCTAATTTGCCTCTCGCAGAATTATTGGCTTCTTGCTTTGGGGTTTTTTTAAACTTTCTTGCTAAAAATAAACATAATATTTTGATTATCAGAAAATATATCTTGGAATCTGTCCTCCTTCATTGTGAAAAAAACAAACAAAAAAACGAACAAACAAAAACGGATGGATCTCTCTGGAAAATAGGCCTGTTTGTATATATGTATGTTTACATGTGTGTGTCGTGCAATAGCGAACGTGGAGCAGACTGCCATCTTGATTAGCACCTGGCCATCGTTGGACACATCTCAGGTGCACCTCGCATTATATTGCTGTCTCGTTTTCGGTCTTAGTCTGTAGTCGTTCCGCTTCAATTCCCACTGCTTCCGGAAGCTTCTTCTTCTTCTCTCAGACCACAGAATCAAAGATTTTGTAAAGTTTTGACATGAGTAGTTGGTTACAAAGTAAAAAGTTACACTGTGAATAACTGACAGACACAACACACCGAAGGATAAGATAGCATAGTACGGAGAAATCACTTCTCATGGTTTGTGGCTCGCAGGAGAAGTGAACTTCGGGTCACTTCTAGGTCAGGGTAAAATCCTTTCATTCAGTTTCTGTCGTAAATCAGGTCCCTTTCACTGCTGGGCCCAAACCACCGGCTCCAAAGCTGAGAGAATAAACCACGAGAGCCACAGTCATCAAGCGAGAGGAAGTCCTTTCTCCAGGGCAAAATTGGGAAATAAAAAAAAAGTCTTGTTTCCGAAGTAATAAAACGTTGTCCAGACCTCTTAATGTTTCTTTACCCTTTGCTACAGTTGTATAAGTACAGTTCCAGGAGTATAGCAACATCTGAGGAGCCTGGACACCGCTTAGTAACTATGGAGACAAGACCTCAGTTCCCCCTGTTGTCCTAGGGAAACGACTTACCTCCTCTTCGTAACTCTGGCCCCTGGCTCCAAAGTAATTTCCAATGTGTTTGACTGTACCTGACTTTTTATGCTGCATCGGCAATTTCCTTGAAATTAAAGAAAAGAGATGTTTCTGCAGAAGTCTAAAAATAATCTGACATGGCGAGAAACGGGGATGAGACGAGGAGCGGCGGACAAGTTGTTTCTTTGTATCTCCTGGCACGGAGGAGATGAGTTGACTGCCTGCTGCCTGCTGCTGATAAGACTGTGTTCCCACTCAGTGTGAGCACTTGTTCTGGGGAATCCAGGAAGAGATAGGGGAATGAAAGGGTCTCTCTCTGTGTCTGTCTTTGCCTGTGTAGATGTGAGAATGAGAGAGCGTGTGTGTACGCGTGCGTTCTTATTCAAAGGTGTGTTGATGTTTTCAATGTAAGTGTAGGGTAGTACAGGTGAAACCTAACAGCTTAAAAGTACCTTTTCGAAAACTAAAAATTAATAATTAATCAAGTTGACACTTGCCAGAAAGGTAATACTTTGTCTCCATTTCATCAGAATTATCATAATTATTACATGATTAAATTCCAGTCGGGAAATTACTGGATAAGTCTCCAGTTGAGAAATGTGTTTATCATGTCAAGGCGTACTTAAAAATAATAGCTATTAATATTGCTTAACTGTTAAATATTTTATTTTTTTCATCATTGTGTATCCGCTATCATGATCAATTAGTCCTCACTGCCTGTGATGGCTCTTTTCCATGGAAAAAATATTCTAGGGTTGATGGACACTTGTTGGGATAGACAAACCCTCATGCAGGTTACTCCTACAGCTCAATGAAGAAGTTCGAAAGAATTTATCTGCCTCCTCCGTAAATCGTTTTAAATGTGACTTGTACAAATTCCTGCCCTTGAAGTTGGATACCTGTCTATCACACTCTCTGGTCCTCGAGCTCATTAACTCTGTGCTCGCTCATCATCTGAACATCAGGTCGTTGGTACAGCCTCTCAGCCTCCGGAGGTCTGCTTTCAATTTCAACTTGAATGGAGTCCAAACTATTTTTTAATATGAAAAAACAGACTAATGTTGCTCCACTCCCAAACTAATAAGCAATCAGTTGCAAATTGCAGTATCTCCATTTTTATCTTTGCCTCCTTTTAAAGTGCCCGAGCGTCGTTAGAGAAGTTTATTTGAGCGCGGCGGGGCGATGTTTAGAAGAAATTTTTCCTCATTTTCATCGTCGTTCTCCGCGCTCAGATTTTTTTTTTCAAGATCATAAATACCCCGTCATCATTATTATGACACGGTCCTTCTCCTTCTTCTGTTATCGTAAAGTGCTTGTACTGATAACAGGACTACATTTTAATAGGGTTAAGTATCATGTAGGGTCACAGCACAAAAAAAAATCCTCTAACGTTCAGGTCGCAGTGAAGTGAACACCACACTTTTCTAGAAACCAGCTTTTCGATCTTCTCCTTCCCTCTCTCCCGCAGTACTTTAGCTACCCCACCCGTCTAAGGAGTAGGGTATCGCTTTAACAACTGGGTCAAGTGAGAGAAAATAAAGTTATCTGCGCTACTCCGGTATCGAACGTCCGCGCGATTGAGTCTCCAGGTTAGGACTGTCCTCTAAGCCCTCGGTTATCTGCCACGTCAACCAAATCCCGCTGTTGTTGTGTGTGTATCACCATACCTGACACCTTGTCATCCCGTCTGTCAGTACCACCATCATTGACACCTTGCTCGTGGGCAAAAACTTACCTGGAGTAACAAGAGGTCAGGTCATCCAGCAAGTCCCAGCACTACTACCAACCATGTGCCGGGCCCTTGTCGCTTGTGCGTGCCGTCTACCGTATTCTCCTAAAAGTCTTCTAACCTTTCAGTCGTCAGGGGGACAGGTGTTAGAGACCCCACTATTCTCGGGACCCTCCATCTCGCTGCTTCACTCCCCGTACTCCTCCGCGGAGCTGTAAATACACATTGGTTTCCTCTCAGAGTTTCGACTGAAAACACGGTTTGTATTAACGCTAAATCCGGATGCTTATTCAAGATTGTCTCATTACTAATCCTAACCACACCACAAACGTTGGCATTTGTGATCGCGTGCTAGCCACGTGACCTGAATTTTGCGTACAAGAAATGGATAGGATAGACGGGTATCCACCCCTGAACATGCGTGACGTCAGTGATCGGGTTCGTTTCCCCGACTACTTGAAACGTAGTTGACACGTACTTGAAACCTGCTGGATAGTCCTTTAGTCAGCAGGGAGTTGGAGGGAGAGGTGGGGAGAGAGGGAAACGACCGTCACAACACCTGTGTTTTGTGTTGACTACGTCAGCCTCCAGGGCACACCGTGGAATGTTGTGTAGCCATGGTTAGGGCACAGGGCATGGGACTTCGTGCCCGCACGTGCGGCTGTCGAGCTGTGGAGGACAGAGGGGCGAAGGGAATGTGGGGAAAGAAGCGGCTGGGGGTGTGGGATGGCAGAGGGGAGGATGGTTGAAAAGAAGACAAAAGTAGGTGAGCGCCAGGGACCAAGCTCATGGAGGGCTCACGGCGGCGGAGGGAGAATTGTTCGTGTCAACAGACTTTGTGGATTCAAGGAATGGGGACCATCCCTCACAATAGGGAGAAAACATCGGGCTGCTTGCTTAGCACGCCTGCGCTAGCCTCGTGACGTCACGCTGGGCCCTCCTAACCACTCACTTCTCGTACGACTCGGCGCTGTACACTACACTAATTTCAACTACTCTTATCTCTTGTTCTCTTTACATTTATACTGCACATTTCAACTCGTCTTACCTGTCTTCCTATGCCTTTATATATTTGTATATGTGTGAGACTGAGAAAGACGAGACATTATGTGACACGCTGTGACAATGATTTACACTCCATTAAAGTCACTGACCGGCATGTCGAAGGTCGCCCAAGGTACCCAGTGGGGCAATAAAACACCAATAGAGAAAACACAGTTTAGCTTAATTTACTTTGGGCGTTTATAGCTTTCATATCCGGGTTGTTGTCGACCATTAGCTTTAGTTTCTGAAGGCGATACCCATGTACAATGACGATACGAGTCGCGTGCATACCGGATACAGTCGCTCTTTCAGTGAGCTCAAAAAAGATCGTCGAGACAACATCTGTCATGAATTACAATAGATGATGGCTTTCTATTCATACTTCCAGATTCTTCGAATTTAAATATAACGCGAGACTAACCCTCTAACGGCTACTGGGGTCCATACAGACCCCGAACGAAGTTTTGCTATTTATAAAATGCGAACCGTTTATCTCAAAATTTTGAAATTTTATGAGTTTAACACTTTAGGGGCGGACTCAGGTAATTGTCATAGTAATTTGTGGTATATGCTAATTACACTGATTTTAGTGTTTTAATAAAATATGTAATTCATTTTCCGCAGTGTGTACGTTTTCGCCATGAAACGAATGGCAAACCCTAACCCTAACCCTTTTGTGGTTAACGCTATAAACAGGGCCGTTAGAGGGTTAAAGAAAAAACAAAACGAAAGAAAATGAGAAACCATTTAAAAGGAATTTAATCTGAAGTGGAAAACCAGTGTGTGAGTTAGACAAAAGGACTTCATTGCAACCTGAGGATCACATTACAGGGAGACATTGGATATCACTGTGCATCAGAACAATGGAACCCTCTCCCATTCCGCATCCGCCACCTGGCGGCTATTGAATCCTTCAGGTCTGCACTGAAAACTCACCTGCTTGCTCCTAACACATGTTAGTCCTTCTTCACCCTCCTCCTTCTTCCTTCTCGCCTTCCTCAGCAGAATCACGATATTCTCAGTTCTTGTTACTTTGCGTTTTCCGTATTTGTCTTCTATTTGTCATCAGTAATGTTGTTTATAGTTGCGGCCCTATCCTCCACTGGGGGCGATAAAGAACAAGAAGAATGTTGTTTATTCTTCCATTCCTCATACGCTGTCCCTGTTGTCCATGTCTCGTTCTTGTTTGAAGCACTAAGAGCACCTCATGACGAGTGTGAGTATTCGACATACAAATCTGTGAGCTGACTTTCCGTTTGTTGACTCCAGGTTCTGCTTCTTGTTCTGTGCTGACAGCGCATCTCACAGAGTCTGAAGACAGCCAATCGATGGAATATCTGAGAATATGTCATCGACTGTATCAGTACAAACATTAGCCTCCTCAGTGAATGAACGATGGCGGTTGGCGAGGTCTGCCGTGCTGCCTGCACTAACACATTATGGAGTGAGAGTAGTTCACTTCCCTCTCAATGCAGGAAAACAAGGCATTAGTCAACACATACCTGTTTCTGTTAAATGAGCTTAAAACAGGATGTCGCCCTTAGCAATACGATTCTAGTGGCATGCAGTGATAATTAAAACACTAATCCTTTGACAATTAATTGGATGGTGGAAGGTAAAGGTCATCCCCTGACCTTTTCAAGTCGTTGAGGGGGGCGAGGTGTTAGAGACCTTACTTTTCTCGGTGCCAGCTGTAAGTGAGGGCGGGGCCTGTCTCCTTTCCTTCCCTTCTTTACTTCCCCTTACCCTGTATGGAGTCAGGTACCCATTGCCGCCAGCTGGGTCCACTGGGGGACGTTTGCTGTGGTAACCGGGAACTGAACCAGCGCTCTCTTAATTGGGACACCAGCGCTCTAACCACTCAGCTACCCGTTTCCCCAAGGGATGACAGGATGCCAGATGCAGCAAGACCATTAGCAGATTTCAAGGATACCAGCAACAATATATGTCATTAGGATACCCACAATAGCTTTATAAAACTGACTGCAGCAATAATTAGAACATCCATCCTGTGACAAAGGGGATGAAAGGATACCACCCATCAACCACTCATCACAACTCAAGACCATAGCAACTGGTATACAACGGCAATAAATTAACTGTCTGTTACGTACGCAACAACAAACACAGAAGGTGAATGGAAGCAAATAAAATATCGCAATAGACCTCTGACGCTTGCACCCGTATGTGTGTACACTAGCAATGTGATTTCCGGGTAGTAAATCAAATCTTCCCGGATCGAATCGGACTTAAGCTCCGAAAAATTAAACACCCACCTCACCATAGGTCAGAGTTGGTAGCTAACACCTCACTCCTCACAAACCGAAAAGAGTGATAACAGCAAGTCCATCAACATAATGATTACATCCACAAAACAATTCTACAGTCAGTCCCTAGGGGGCAATAACAGGATCCCCTTACTTTCAAACCTAATCTCGACTGAGAAAGCACTTCCAGAAGAAAGCTAATGACTGCGAGTAGTGTGCTCATGGCGCTCATCTTGAGTCCTAATAGTCTTCGCCTGGCTAACTGTAGCTTGTACATTCCCATGGTGCTTTGCGCATCCTTCTCGTACACTCGCCACATTCAGCAAAAGCTAATCAAATATTTACAGGCCGTGTGTCGAAGCTTCGCGACCTTACTTTTGTTTGCATGTCGAGTTGCGAGCGCCACTCGGCCTTTTGGATGAGGGAGACCGAATCACAAAATGTCCAAAACAGTTGGTTTTTTTTTTTTTAAATAAAGAAAAGGAAACGAACAGAAAACATCATTTAAGAGAGGGGGAGAGAGAGGAGGGTAGAAGAAAGAAGAAAAAATGTGGAAAAGAAGGGAGACGAAAACAGAGAAAATTGCGCACAGGGGAATCGATTTCCATGTTTCATCCTTGTGAGGGGCCAGCATCTGCTGGAGGTTGGTGTTGATGTAAGTAACGGTCATGCTTTATCATGACTGTCTTGTTCTTGTCCGATTGTATTGTGGGTGCCACAATGTTTTTATTTCAATCTGCGTGTTCAAATGACCTGTCAGTCTGTTAGTGATCGTGTCAAATAGTCTCATACACTTGCCTTCTCTGCTTTGGCGAACCTGTACTTCTGGTACTCAAGTCCACAACTTTGAATTTAATCAGATCATTTAGTATGAAATCTCTCCTCCACTGCTTCCCCTCTTCACCTTTCATCTTCAGATGTAAGACAGTTTATTGACATCATGTCACCTGTATGTACGACATTGAATCTCTCTCATCTCCCTGTCACGTGTCTCGGGTCAAAGTGCATTGTCTGAATGCACAGCAGGTAGGTTGTCACCTTCTGTCGTCAAGCAGTTTAGTTCTGCTTTTTTTTTATTTTGCGGGTTGTGGGAGCTCCACCTGAATAAAGACAATATAGAACTTACTGTTCAATCAATATTTGCAAAAGCTGTGTACAAAATATTGTGAAGCTGCAGCTAACACTGAATACGTCTGTAAGCCTGTGAGCAGCTGTCTGCTGCAAGAAGAGCACTGAAGTTTGTGTGTGTGTTGATTTTTTTTATTTTATATAATAGAAAATCATTATTGCATACGATCATGTAATGACATGTCCTGAAACATTTTCCAGCCTTTCCTCAGTCCGAAATAAATAAGCGAAATAATGCAACCTGTCTGGTGACATGACGATGACTCTCGACGTCCAGTCAACAACTGCTAATTGCAGATCTTCAGGGAAATGCGGAAATTCCTCTTAAGACGACATGGCTCGACATTTTTCATCTGTCTGGCAGCAAAAACTGAATATTCTTCAAGGTCAGGAAGAGCTCCTCTCGTCGGTTCCGGCTCTCCCGAGATTCTCGCAAGCAGATTCTTCAGAGACCCGAGGTCACCAAGGGCTTGTTGCCCGTCGCCCTGAGGGTCTGCACGTGCGAACTATAAATATCTCTTTGTCGTGGGGATCAGGCTTGATGAGTATGGGATCACGGCGCTGTCGTAGTTGTATGCTCCAAATCTCGCTGTGTCTCGCACTCTGGCGAGACGTCAGACCTTTGGTGTAATTAACAGGCGGGTGGCGCACCTCGTGTGACTTCCCCTCCCTCTCTCCCCCCCAATTCCTGACCTGCCCCATCAACAGAGCTGTGACCTCACAAGGATGGCGATGTGAGTGATCGATCACACAAACTGAACTGCATCGTCGTCTGGTGGCGCTGGTGTTTGATCGCTGCGCCAAGTCAGTCACACGTGCAGACGACAACTTCCTCCACAACGTCGCCCCGTGTGGTCTCCACTAAACTGAAAATCCGCTTTTACCTGATTTCAATGCTGCAGCTAGCATTCACTTTCAACACTGGAAATAAAGCTGGATTAGATCGACTTCCCTTGCACCACCTTACTCCTGACCACCAACACCACCAGCAGCCATGGCCACGTGTATTTTCCGCCCTTGCACGTGCCCTTCAGAATATCGAAGAATTAAGGGCCTCCACCTCTCGACAAACTGTCATCTTCAGGGTTCTCACTCCTGTATATAGAGAACGGAGGAGGTTCGTCCGCTCGTCTGTGCAGCAAGTCAGAAGGTTGATGGGTTCAAGGACTGGTCAGTACTCTACTCTAGGCTCGTGCGCAGATAAAGAAGAATCGGTGGCCCCTACACCCGCCAGTGTCAATAAAACTAAGTGGCCTAGTAAATATTGGCCTAGGAACCCCTGGGATTTGGCAGTCCTGTGCAGGTGCAACCTGTCCAACCAGCAAGGGTACCTGATTTGTTAGGGAAGGTGACGACGGCCACTTTGATGCAGTGAACCACTCACGTTAACTTTAGGCTGTATATATATATATATTCACAATCATAAAAACACACAGCAATCGTAAATGAAAATTCAACTTAAAGGTAAAAGAAAGAATGTCTTTATTATTACTTTCCTGAACACTGCTCCCCACAAAAACAAGGAACCACGTTCAGACGTGTAAGGTTGTAAAATATGTTCTGCAATATGGAATGCCATCTCATACAGGGATGAATTATTTCCTGGACCACACGCGTTCAAATACATTACTCTGTCACACATTCAGACTAACATGTATGAAATCAGGAACAAAGTAAGCTTCATTCACCTTATATAAGTATATATATATTGCATGAGCCGTCAGTCACTGTCCACAGCTTGCGACAAATTCTGTTCAAAAGTCCTGGCTCGCTCCCGGAATGTTGTACTTCCGGTGGCAGAGGATGATGGCGCTAGCTGGGGTCGTTAGTAACGGGCTTGAGAACAGGTAACGGAATTCTCGACGGAATATATTAATTCCGCCAGGTAGTGTAAGTTTGATTACAACAAAGTATGCGGACACTTTCACACAAACCCTAGAAATACAACCATGCGAAACACAAAACCCACCTGACAACCAGAATAAATATTGCACATACTCATGGTCAAATGTTTTGGTGCACATAATGCATTGCAAGAAATCATTTCGTGAAGATAGTTTTAATGATGAGGCATGTGTTCATTCGTTATAAATGTATTTTTTTAAAATAACAAATGTAAGCGTGGAAATACTTGGCAACACAGTCGCGCCAGCGCGCATGTCTAACAATGTTAAGAGAGAAGGAGGAAGCGAGAGACAGGAAGAAAAGAAAGAGAAACCCTTTTCACATTGAATTCTTGGTCACAAACATCTTCAAAAGTCAATACCGTTTGCTGCGGTCACATTTCCAAAAAAAGTGACCTGGCCCTTCTCTATCGAACTGCTTTACTTTGTAAACAATGATTTACTTTCAGTTTCCAAACATCAACACCAGTTCCTTCTCTCAAACTACCACCGCCCCTCTTCTTAACAGAATCAGTCACCAAGTCGCTTCCGTCCTCTTTCAAACACTCACTCAAGGAAACGATTTAATAAACATTTCTGTCTCTAGGTCCTTCTGTGGAATCGCAGCGAGAGCCGATGGAGTGGCGCCAGATGAACCGTTGAGATTCCCCCGCCATTGTGCCCAGCTCTGCTTGCCTTGTTGTCAGAGGTCGATGAAGATGAGATTTGGTCCCCTTCGCAAGAAAACATCGTGTTGTTTCGCCCGATATTTCGGATATTGATTTGCTTTGGTGTCTACGTCTAGCCTCCAAACCTGACAAAACTTACAAACACGCAGCGCGCTTTTCCTCCTCATCTTCTATTTTTAGCCTCGCGTGCAGCAGTCGCGTCTTTGCAACAGGAAGCTGGGAATCAACTTTAAATGCTCCCTGTATTCCTGCTGAACGGTAACTGATGGCCAATGTGCTATCCGTTAGCAATCGGAGAGACGAGAAAGGTTCTTAGCGAGTCCAAGCACGCATCTGGTTGCTAACCGCTCCTCTAACGCACCTTCGTGTCGGCACGCGTCTGGAAACTGCTAGATGTGTTTATCAACTTTAAAACTAGGGAAGGAAAATATTCAGTGGGTTTATTGATTGACTTGAGCACGAAAGAAAATTGCGGTTGTAAATAATACACACATTGAAGTTAAAAATGCAAAAAAAGGGGATGGAATCAATGTTGAATGGGTCTTTCTTCGCGAGGTCACGCCCCAACCTTGACACCTTCCCTGGAGAAGAGTGAAGAGCCTCAATCTGAGTGCTGTTTCCATTTTCTAACTGTCGGCGCCGGGTTTGGCCATGTGAGTGAGCGGTGATCACGGTCACGTCACACACCATTAGGGAGGAGCCATGCACGGGGCGAGTTGGGTGTAGATGGAATTGATTTCCCGCAGCAACGACTACGACTACACGGGGGGAGAGAAGTCTAACAGAGATACCAGCAGGGGTAGGAGTGAGAGGGTGCAGGGAGAAGCAAGGGTTTGGCACGCCCTATATTTCTGAATCTTGTTTGCCAACACAATGGGACTTTGTCACACTTGGGAGGGTTGACGCTTCGGCATTTTTTCAACCTTTAGCCCCCACCGGCTGAATTCCTGAACACGAGGATCTTAACAGCTACTGTGGGCTGTAGACCGCAACATGGCAAAATATTTGCCTCATTTTTATTTTTATTATTATACCTAGGAAATCAGTCAACCGTATCTCTCTCTCTCATACTACTCAACATGGCTGATCAGTTTGCACAGTTTCGTGACAGTCACGAAATGTCTGCTGGCCGAAACCCTCAGTCCAAGCTCTCTGCTAGTCATCAGAAATATCGAGTTATCAGGATACCCGCAAACTAAGACGACTATTACCCGTCCTCTCTTAGACATGAAGATAAGGTTTCAGTTTGGAGACCTTTCACCCACCCTTGCACCTTGACCCGCGTATTGCCACACACACACTCTCTCTAACAGAAATTTAAATACTTTAATACCCTCACTCACATTGTCTGTACGCAGAAAATAAGTAGCATAACCTGAAATCCACCCACTTTTCCTTGTTTCGCTTTTGCTCCACCCGTCTTTTGTAATACCGAGTTTGAAAAGCGTTCACGTTAAGAAACTTTGTTTCATAAACAAACAAACATCCTGTATCTGTTGCCTCTCTACCTGCCTGCTGTACTACAGAGGTAGGGCTTAACATTATGGTTTGTAACAATATAAACACTCAGCCCTAGAAATAACCTTTAGTAATTATAAAGCTGTGTAAAGCAACTTCACACAATCTTCTCTGCAACTGAAGTTTTCAAAATGCAAAAATCGCGACATGTTGTCACATGCCTATTGTTCAAAAAAAAAAAAAAAGAAAAAGAAAAAGAGGTTAAAACCTACAACGAACTAATGATTACTGCTGCCTTTCCAACATAAACATTCTGAGCGAATAAATATTCAAATAAATTTCAAAACATCAGATATGCACTCTCGAACTGACTACACGTGTAAACAAAAATGCATGGACATTATCAATGATAGAAGTAAGACACGTGACTTGTAAACATCAATTACTTGATTCGTTTTTTCACGGCGTTCGTTCCATGTACAGGAGTTATTACTACTGAGATATAACCACACCTGTTGGATATATATAGCAATAGGTCATAACAATTAACCTCACCTATAACCCTGTGTACAAGAAAAACAAAGCATCTCGTCAGTTCCCATGTTTGCACGAGGTCCTACGAGACATTGCGAGACATTACAAAACACTGTTATCTTTACAATCAATCGTAGCTCTCTCCCTCCCTTCAAGCTTAACCCCAATCTACAATCTTAGCCTCTGGAACAGCTTTGAAGTTCACAAATTTTGAAAGATGATTAGGCCATCGTGGGCGCCTGACAGTCTGTGTGAACACAGCTCATTGACAGCATTAAGGGACAATAAGCTTTCATTCACAATCTTTGACCATGAAAAACCGAAAGAATGAAACAAAGAAAGAAAAACATCCTTTCACTTACATAACATAAACGTTCAACACTACAAAGACTGCCACACAGGTAATGGCTTTGACCATGCTAGCCTGACATATCGTTGCATCGACAAGGGACCGATCCACTGCTCTTACCCTCGCTAACCCTCATAAATAATTCATTTTTCTGAAGCTCTTGATGAATCGTAAACCGTACTGCCTTTCTCTGTACCTAGGTTGCCTGTTCGTCAAGTAAATCTTAGACTGACATTCACCTGTACCTATAAATACATCTACAAATGAGTCTGATCCTGTTAGTTAGGGTCCACAGCTATAAACACACTGCTCGTTTGCATTTCTGTAGCGTTCTTCTGTGGGAGTGGGAAACTGTTGTTGAAAAAGTATTTTTTTTTTTAATTCAAACGATAAGCAAATTTCAAGGACTAAGCAGCATGCACGGGCATGTGAATCCCTGTACATTATGATGTCGACATTACCTTGGCTTTGTAAAAAGACTCGGATTATCTCATTTTGCAAGCGGCACAATCGTTGTCACCAAGAGGACATAAAACAAACTCGCGCTCTGCTGACAGCCAGCAACAACAAAAGCAAATGTTCCATAAATATGCAAATAGTCAGGTGTTGCCCAGAACTGGTCCCGTCTCGTTGGGTTCATGGAGGATACAAGTTGGTCGTTGGCAACTCAGTTTAGCTCTATGGTACTCTACACTTTCTCTACCGCACACGCTCGTAAGCAGCTCTCTTCACTCTTGCATCACATGTCTAGCAAACTATTACAATAAAACTGGGACAGGAGGAGGTCAGGAGAAAAGAAAAGAGAGGGAGGAGGACAGATAGTTCGCCAGTCAGGCATGAAATGTATGATCATACATCAGTGTTTTTTACTCTCTTCGTCGTTATCGCTGTCGTCAACGCAAACACCAGAGCGATCCTGTCCTACACCTGCACTTCTTCCTCATATCACAGACTCAACAGACCAAGACCCAAGTTGTCAGGCGACAAGCCTGCTGGTGTCACCAGGCACACTTACACACACATACAATATATATTTGGATATTTACCTGTGTGTGATATGCATGTAAATGTGTGCACGTATGTGTGTGTGTTTCACCTGACCTCAGAACATGTGCAGCATCTAGTGTCCTCCCATCCTCGTTGCCGCCATAAGTTTGTGAGAACAGATCCCTTCTTAGCACTTTTTTTGTTAACACGGATTTTCATTTTCTCATTGTCCTACCTGAGACATTCTCAGAGAATCACTAGCCGTCAAACTAGAGTCCAAACCGGAAGTCTCCAAGATGAACTGTTAGGCCAAATGGGAGTTATATTCCCCCTCACCACTACAGTGATTTCTACTGGAGGGCGTCACATTGGCAAAAGGACATCTCCAATTATTCCTTCCACTGTCAGAGGCGGGGTGAGCTGCTTTCAACACATTGTTAACAGACAAGGATGCAGAAGGTCAACGTGAAGGGTCACAGCAATGTCCTGCTCGTAAACAGACGCAGTTGATATTCCTGTGTGGTGTCGGATTTTCTCAGATTTGGGACAATGTCTGCAGATCGATGTGAGGAAAAAAAAACTTTGCACACACACACCACACACAAACACACACACTTTGGAGAGAATACGAGTAAGTTATGCTACTACAGCGGCTCGTCTAGCCACATTGAAAGCCGACAGCCACAATGTCAGTGCAAGTGAATGAGTTCTTGCCAAGGCAGACACCTAGCGCACATCTTCCCAGCCGATGACGACACGAGAAAAGAAAAACAGACAAGGAAATAATCTCCTCCGCATCGCAAGACTTCCTTCTAGGACCTGTCACCTGCCGTGTTTTCCTTTGCCTTTCCGCCATTTCTTGATCATGTCGAACATGCAGTCCATGGCATCCGAAAGTCCTTCGCCCGTCACGGCGCAGACCGGAAGTACCTCGCACTGCTGCGTGCTGGACAATTCCTGCACGGACATCACCTTGGCAACCTCCTCCGGCGCCAGCGAATCTGGCAGATCCTGCTTGTTGGCCAGGATAAGCGTGGGCAGGCAACTCGGGTTGTTCTGACCCTTCACCAGGCGCAGCAACTCTATCCTGGCCTCTTCAAACCGCTCAGCATCGGCGGAGTCGACGACATAGATAACTCCATCAGCGGATCTGCAACAAAGACCAAATATGTCACTGTGGGTATCTAATTCTTGTACATTTTCCTAAGCTTCAAATGTCTAAAAGCAGAAAATACAACTGCTCATAAACAAACGAAGCAACAAGAAAAAGAGCTGAGTTCTTGCCGAGAGTGTTGAATCTTTTTATACACCACATGACACAAAATCACAGCTTTCCAGATGGGTCCACTTTGTTATTTGTTATAAGATATTCGCAACAGCCGTAAACAGCCGCAGCTGCACATACTTCAAAACAAAAAAATAAACAAAACGGCTAAGCTGATAAAGACAAAAACATCACACAATAAAAACAAACAGAAAAATAAGACAAAAACACGAACTTCCATATTACGACACATGCGCCATAATAGTTATATAACAGAGAACAATGGAAACGTGACTGTTTGCTTTTAAAACAATACAAAAAACCAGCAGGATGAAACAGAGAACAATGTGGCTACCTGAGGTAGGATTTCCACAGCGGCCTCATCTTGTCCTTGCCGCCGACGTCCCAGATGGAGAAGGTGACGCCCTTGGTGTTGCCGGAGTTGAGCTCCACCTTCTCACAGTTGAAGCCCACGGTGGGCTGCGTGTGCATGTACTGGCCGAACTTGAGGTGGTACAGCAGAGTCGTCTTGCCGGTGTTCTCCAGGCCCACAAGAACCAGTTGCACGGAGGAGCCTCCTCCCATGGCCTATCTGCCAGTCCTCTGCAACGACATCACTCGCGTCTGTGGGCGGAGCGCGGACCCGAGAACTGCACAGACAAGAACCAACCCTCAAAACAACGCAAAGAAAAACAAGACACCATACACAATATTTGAAATAAAAAGAGGGATTTACAACAAAACTAGATCATTCCTCTTCATCCGTGACTCCCTTCCTCTCCTCCCGGCTACCAAGAAAACCGATAGAGATTTAAAAGGGGACGTTGTGTTGGATAGAAACCCGACTCTTAAACACGTCCTAGACGACCTCACGAAGCACTCGAACCGAACCGCTTATCGGTAAGTACAGGAGGTATCCATTCCGATAGACTGTATGTCAGAAAACACGTACAAGATGGCAGGCAGTCACAAATCAGTGTAAGCACGCTATCTACTGACAGCCCCGGAGGTAACAGTGTCTGCACGCGAACACCGACAGCTTCATATCCTGGGTATGCTATGCTAGCAGCAACATTAGTCTCGCATAACAGGCCGGCGGTGTGTTTGTGGGTGTGGCTGTCAAGTTACATCAACATTCAACTCCATTATGACCGTAGTCACGAAGTGGAGGTAATGTTACCCCAGTGGTTAGTAACGGACCAGCAACTGGAAATACACGCAGGTTGTTTAATAATCTAGAGTCCACCCCTCTTCCCACCATCACCGGTATTTGTGTGAACAAACCTCGGTTGACTCTCAATATACGTGGTAATATACTGCGACAAACACCACCAGTAGGCACAGAATATTTACTCATATTATCCAAGCACAACCATCCAAATATACTCGAATGGTTTTTGTAAACCCAAGGTTTGCATTTGCTTGCACTGCGAGACTTCAAAAGACACCCGATGCAAAAAAATCCAGAGAGTGCTAAGTGCAGAAGGGACCTCGGCAACCTGCTCCATTCAGACTTGTAAATTTGCTGCAGTTACTTCACGTGATGGGATTCAATATGTGAAAGGGTGAAGCTGTATGCCAGGCTGTGGATACAAGCGGTGGGAAGGGTGAGGCTAACCTCTGCAGGAGACCCGCTCACCCCTGGCAGTTGGCCCGTGTTATTGTCCACAAAGCACATTTCATTCTAAATTTAAGGTGCTGCTATGCAGCTTTTTTATTTATTTTAAAGAACGCACAAGACGAGAACACGGAGTGCAGTCTGGCAAAGCATCACACCTTGCAAGGAACCGCCGCCATCTTCTGTAAACAAGACTGACATACGTTTGTCGTGACCTCAGCAGGGTCACTGAAGTGATAACGAGCAGGTATCATTAGCACTCCTAATTAAACCACTTCAAAGATAGGTCTTATCGAGGATCAGGTATTTCGACATCAGCTACTGGCCTTGCGTTTTGTTTGCCTTATCGCTACCAACCACTCACCCTTGCCTCCTTTGGGTTTTTTTTTTCCTTGATGAAACAGGGGGCGTTGGGATTTGCTGCGTCTTCTTTTCTCTCCAGAACAAGACAAAAGAGTCTCTAAGGGACTATTCACAAGGAAGTTAATCTTTGTATGATGAATGCGATTTCGTGTTTTTAATTATTTCTTTGTCGTCTTCTTTCCTTCCTTTATAAAGAACGCCAAGGGTTTTAAAGAGGGGGTAGGAAGAGAGAGAGAACTTCCTGATGGATGACCCGAGGCTCCAGTCGTGACCTTTTTTTTTTCAAGGCACATCGTGTGGGTTAGCTACGTCAGCCAAACTAAAACAAGTCCGATACACCTGCAACTCACGTGAATCACAATGGAACCACCCCCTTCAGGTCCTCTCCAGCCCCTCCAGGTCCTCTCCAGCCCCTCCACTGGCACCACCCAGCATCCTCGCCTGCTGATAAGCCAGCATCCAGCCGCTACTTCAAAGCTTTTGTGCCAAGAGCCACTTGCCTGATCCCAGAACTCCTTTCGTCAGTTGGAACCAGGCTTCGCAGACAGGGACTGCTGTTTCCGATAAGATCCTCTGTTTCTCGCTCAAAGTTCCTACACTATTCTTTCCTTCACACGTGTGTGCGCGCGCACAGATACACACACGGTCTTTCTCGTTCCCTTTTCCTCACACGTTATCGTTTTCCTCGTCTGTCGAGATAACGAAATCTTCTTTAATAAATATTGTATTTAAGGGCAATATAGTATTTCTTCTTTTCCATGACAGATCAATACTTTTGAAACAAGTTCGTTGAAAGACGATGCGAGGTAATCACGAAAGTAAGAAACAAAGATTCAGCAGCGAATTTCCACAGATTGCGAAAAGCAATTACTCCCACGTGGAAGGCTAATGGCTATAACTCCCCCCACCCCAACACAAAAAATTAATAATAACTACCGGACAGATGTCACATGACACTTCTTAACGTTGGCAGATATTTACAGCTCAGTGTAAAGCAGAAAAAAGGGAGAGAGACTACAACTGAAAAACTGTCTTGCGATAATTAATGAAATCAAATCAAATCAGACTTTATTGTCTAGTATTATTATTGTTTATTAAATTAAGTCTGAAATTAGCCTGAAAGCCACTGTTTACATGAGAAAGAAGCATTAACGGGTCCTCCCCATTATTGACATAATGAGGCCATATTAACAGATCCCTCCCACTCGTGCTTTGTCATTTTAAAAGAAAAGTATCGAGGACCGTTTCCCAAACTTTGATGCAAAACACACCAGGAGCTACACCAAAATATTGTACACTCGCAGTTAGTTCCATTTGTTTGACTACCACTTCAGTCTTCACCTGTGTCATTTTTAATTTCTTATCTGAAGTGGATGGAACCTTAGCATAAGGCTTTCTTATGCTTCTATTTAACGGTATCAACTGGTGGTGGTGGTGGTGTCGGGGGTAAGCATTATAGGTATACTGCCAAAAGCATCGCACCTTGGCTCCAAAAATAAAAATATATAAACAGGGCATGCGGGTCAGAAGTAACAAACAACGGCTGATCAAAGAAAGCGACTGACGGGTGCCAGACCACCCGACGCCCACTGCAGCAATGAACCGTGCCTTATAGGTGTAGACTGAAGATAACGAGGTGAGGTCACAGCAGCCCTACACTAAGCTTTTTAAATCTTCTTAATGTCAGTAGTCTGAGGCAGTGCAGACGAACCTTCTTCGGGTCACGTGCCTTACGACACATTGGGTGACACTAGAACGGACGCGGACAACCTCGCGGTTGTTTGGGTCAACCTGCGCAGAGAAAATGCGCGCGATTCATGACGGACGAAAGCAGAGGACCTTACGCTGCCAACAATCGGGACTCCGTGCATATCAAGGTATCTTTATGACAAGGCAGGGCAGCATGCGATAACACTATCAGAAATCTGAATGAATGGTTTTTATTTGAAAACAATCCCTACACGAACGAATATACACACACGCGCGGCAATGCGTCACGTGTGTACACACCCCGCAAGACAAGTTCTTCAACACAAGTTACGATGTTCGCACACCAAATGGTCTCAATGCATCTCCATCTCAGCTGCAGCAGACGTTGCTGCCGATAACCGGCGTCTGACGTGCAGCAGGAAGAAGTTGAGGCGACAGACGCCATTAAAGTGTCCCTTGATGCTGGCGCGGTCTGCGGCCTGACGCTGCCCCTCGCTAATGACGCACAGGAGGCGTCTCTCTAACTGTCGCTAACTGCAGGCCTGGCCAGAAAGGTGACAGGGACACTTTAACACAATTCCCGACACACACTTCTCTGGAAACTTTTGTCAGTGGTGGCCATCTATGCTCACAGAATTATCCGCTTGCTGACTGATACTTCGGTCGAGGAGAGGCGAACAAAACAACGAAACTTTTGTTTACAAACATCAACGCTGCGCATGCAATTAGTAAACAACAATGCTGTCGTTTGACAACATAACTTAGTTTTACAGACCTGCACTCAAAAGAAGAATAGTCAGGCGATAAAACAATAAATATGAACAAAACAGGTAATAGTAGCTTCTTTTGTTTTACAGTTTGTAGCTGGGATGATGATGGTAACCACAGAGAGTTTGATAACTGATTAATATTCTATCAAGGCCGAGAGCACACTGAGACAGAAATAATGGGTTCTTTTGTTTGTTGTTGTTTTTTTTGTTTGTTTGTTTTGTTTTTGTTTGTTTGTTTTTTTGGTTTTTTTTTTGTGTTGTTGTTTCAAACCATAGAGTACTCGTTGGTGGGTTGTTTGCGTGCTTTTGTGAGAAAGTGCTTTTCCTTTACCGCACTATGAAGGGAGGAGAGAGGAGGCCCACCCCTACACACGGCCTCGAGAACACTCGCTCCGAAAGCGAGATACTAAGGTGCCTCCCAAGCTACCCCACACCCCCTTTGGATCAATAAGCCTTATACTTATTCCCACCCACGCCCCTCGGGTTTAGAGCTTGAATTAGACCGAGACCCTGTAAGATTAGGCCTTCGGCGATGTCTGCCTGCTTAAGTACCTCCACAACACACCACACCACCCACCCGTCACTACACGAGTACCCCTTGTCCAGAATACATTCACCTACATGTAAATAAACAGACAATGTTTACGCCATGACTCATATCTTTCTCTCACCTATAACTTCACCTCTCTCCACATCTATGTAAGAACATATGTAAGGATTAGAAAAGATATGTAAATATATTAACGCCATTAAGGCAAAACAGAAAACCGTCTTGTAGACTCGTGATAATGCTGTGTAGCTGGCTCTGATTATCTTCGTTTCTTGTCTCACATTTCGGAACCCAGCATTTTTTAGGGGTGGGAAACGGAGTAGAAGCTAAAGGAACAATTTTAACTGCCTCTAAGGGGTTAAAGTAACTTGAATAAGGAAGCCGATGAAGAGACAGGAGAGAGAGAAGAGTAAGGAAGTAACAGGACAGTGGCATAAGGGCTGGGGAAGGGAGGAAGAGCTCTTTATTTACAATGCCATGAAACACGGAGGCGAGTGAAGGAGGGCACAAAACAAGGTCCTTGCTAAGCGGGCACTTGCCATCTAGCCCTGTGGCGAAGTTTGGCTAAAGATTTTATACGACAGGTATATGAAAACTTTGTCAAACAAATCCTCATAGTCGACAGCAGGTACTGGGGCGATCCGCGTCCCATGTGCGTGACGTATCAGTGTCATTAACACACAGCCGTTGTTGTCCCTGACGCACAAGGAGTGGATCACAAAGGTTATGAATTTTTTACACCTGCAGACCTACTTACAGATAGAGTACCTGACACTCGTCATGGCGGCTACAGTACAGGTTTTTTTAAAAAAAGGGGGTTGAGACAGACTGGGGGACTAGGAGGGGACTGGGAGGGACCAGGAGCCGCAGCTGATAATGATTGACCTGAACCCAATCTGTGACGGAGGTAACACAGTACGATCTGCCTAGCCCAGTGTCATCAGGTAATGAAGACATCGTCACGTGCGTTGAACACCTGCCTGTCGTGTTCGGTGTCCGCGCGGTATTTACATTTATGACGACCCACACGTGTCACATTTAATAATCACCCTTCACAGCAACCCCAGCCCTTACATCAGCCTCGTGGCAAAACCACAAACTAGTCTTCTTAACTCCAACAGCAGACGCCACGGCTCTTTTGATCAATGCGACCTCGACGAATATTCAAGAAAAAAAAAATGAGGTCACGGATTGTAAGAGGTGAACTGCGACAAAAAGACAGGAGTTGGATTATTTGAATGACACTCACCGTTAGAGACGTTGACAGGTCTTCCTATCCCACACTGTGTCGTGTCTCCAGTGACAGCACTCGAACACTCGTCAACCGCGTGTTGTGTGAATGTGTACACAGCTCCCTCTGCTCGCACCACTGGGGAGGTCTGTTGCTGTTCCTCCTCAAGCGAGCGCACGCTCGTCCCCACTGGCCGCGGCTGTGTGCGAGCATGCGAGAGCGCATCCAGGGGGCAGCTTCCGGCTGCTACAAGGAATGTGGCCGCCAACTGGTCCGTGTGATAGCATGTAGGGGTCGGTGGACACACGCGGCTTGATGTCTCTCTCTCTTTCTCCTCTTGTCTCTCAATTTCCGCGTGTCGAGCGCGCAGGTGCTCACCACACAATCCGCCAACCGTCTGCTGTGGCGACACGAATCGACCGACGGCGCAGCGTCTGGCCTGGGCTAAAAATGGATACCTGTTAGACAAGCGATGAACGCCATATTGAAATTGGACAGTTGATACAAGGGAGACGACTACGATAGCTCGAGTGTGCTAGTCGAGACGCAGTGCACTCCCTTTGACTATCAGGCGATTTGTTTCCTGCAGACATTGGTAAAAGATGTCCCTTTGATTTCTTTCCCAATTTAACAAAAATACATTAAAAACTGTTCTTTTAGCAGAAGTATTGGTAAACACAAAAGAGGGTGATGGAGTTGGTCTCAGCGAAATTCACTCTGATATGGAGCAGAGAGTACTAGTAGTTCAAGACTCGCTGGAGCATATTCCTCTTGAAATTTGTCTCTTTTTCAGGTGACGATGATGGTTACCTAATTTATCAGGAAGGGTAAAAGGCGGCAGAAGAATAGGTATGATGCCGTCTGCTATAAGCCATGTTCACGATGAATCGCAGCGCTATGCATTCAATTTTTGAACAAAAAACATTTCGTATTTACCTATAATTAAACACCTTTCTTAAATTTTACAAACTTCTTTGGTCAATTTAAAGATAATAATTTGATAACGAGTGAAATAAATTCCCCTGGGACATTTACCTTACTTATTTACTAATATATGATAGAATCCAAACATTTAAATAAAATCATACATTGAAGCCAGTTTAAATTAACAAGAACTTGAACAAGCTTAAATTTTCTTCAAAATCTCTCTTAACGCATCGATTTGCATGTCTGTCTACCTGTTACAAGCGTCTGGTTTTTCTGTATAAATGTGTCGGTTAGCTCTGTCATCTGTGTCAGTCAGTCAGGCATGTATGTATATGCCATAGAAATACAGCTTGATATACAATGGTTTTGTCTTAGTCGCGGACATTTTTTAAAATGCTAGAAAACACGTACAGAGCCCACTAAAAACATTGAACGATCTCTTGCTTTACGACAATAAAATTATCGGAAAAAGTTTCTTCATAACAATTTTCTTACAGACCTTCTACAGTTTCCTATCATTATCTTAATTGCTTGTCACTTTATTTTCAGACAAGATGTAGCGTCTCTTCACAAAAGAAAAGTAACTGAGGTGCCTGGTAGGAGGATCAAGAGGGTTATTTCCCTTGGCATGTGTGCAATTATTTTGTTGTTTGTTCCGATGAGCGGCTGACACGCTGTACGCATGCGCGAATATCCAAACATTGTTCTCAGCTGAACAAACTTTGGCATTGATCATTTCGTTTCGTCTGGTCAGTCATCCAATCCAGCCTGTCATTGCCTGCATCAATATTTTTAGGTGGAAAGGGTATGTTCACTCAGATTAATGGAAATTGTGTCTGGCTGTCGGTTTCATTCAATAACGAGAAATAATTTACACACCACTATTGGCATGTAAACACGTTGCCAAATGATATACTTCTCATTAGCTTTTTCATTAATTACGTATCTCAGGCAGTATATATTCATGCCATGCCATGTGACATGTGCGTTATGATGATGATACACAGCTTTTATCAGTCAGCTCCACTTACTGAACTCTATGGACGACTGACACGGACACAAGCCTGCACAGATGATGTAAAGTTTTAAATGCTTCAGAACAGGCTGCGACTGTTTGACGACAGGAGTGAACTGCTACTTTCTTGTCCAAAGAAATTTATGTCATCCTTCTATCCCTCAGTTTCTGTCCATAAACAACTCTCTATTCCTGTCTCTTCCTCTGTCAGCAGCTTTGGTGTCATTTGGTCGGAGTCTGACTCTTCAACCAATTTCTCATGTCTTCAGAAATGCTTTTCTTGAACTTTGTAGGATCAGTCCCATTCGTCATTATATCATCACCAATGCAACTAAAACTGTAATCCGTGCCTTTGTGACCTCGAGGATGTATGATGTATATATTGTGTATACATAATTATCTTTTAGCTGGAATTCCCAAGTATCGTGTCGATAGACTTCAAAGGATCCAGAATAACGCTGCTCTCCTCATCTTCAGATCCTCTAGATGTGAACATCTATCAGCCATCATTCTCTCTCTTCATTGCCTGCCAGTCGTGGACCGTATGACTTTGACTTACCGTTTCTGGCAGGGATCCTCGGCACTCCAAACTCCCTCCCATCTACTCGCCCGCAAGACTTCTTCTCTCGTTTTCTGACACCAAGCTTCTCCGAGTCCCACTAAGACAAAGACTATGGACAGATGTCTTACTCCTACCTAGTCCCATCAACTTGGAACGGATTACCCATCAGCCTTCGTCGCTCATTATTCAGATTAAATTACATTTCTAATTATATCCCCTATCGGAAAGTAGACAGCCGAAGTTTCGCATAACGGGGAACTTTGGATATTGTATTTGTATTGTCTTTGTTTGCATTTGCAATATGCATATTAAATCAATATTTATTTAATATTGATAAAAAGGTAGTTTAAGGACACCGTATTTTATCTGTTTGTCTTGTAAATGTTCAAGGAAACCTTGATCGCCTTTTACTTCTTAACATTGAGGTTTTCAATAAATTGTATTTCTTTATTTACTTTTATTGTGATTGTCCGTCAGCACGTGCAAGTGTTTCTGTGATTCTCGACTTTTTTGTGCGAAACGGCAATCCAAAAGGTAAAAGATTGTTGGTGAAGAATAGTGAACACATGCGCATCTGCTTGAGACAAGGTCAGAGCAGATTCTAATCAAATGTAAGAAACAATTGTAACATTCTGCTTGTTATTATTTTCCTTGTTTTTTTGCCCAACTCTTCTATTTCAGCTAAATCAACTTCATGTTTTCCTCTTTTATTCTATTTTATTATTTTCTCTGACTTCGATTTTCATTCAAGGATAGGGCTTTTTTTTTTAATGAAATGTCTTGTTTTCCCTTTCAGCACTTAGACATCTTCTTCTGTTTACCATTACAGAACACGTCGGGTTTGTCAGAAAAAAGCAGTGCTCACTCACTTGATGAAAAAAACAGCGCAATAAGGTGATTTGTCAAACATTCAGCGCATGCGCAGTAAACACGTGATAATGGTCAAAGCGGAAGCTCGTGGCCAGGCTGAGTATTGCCTTCCCCAAGACCTACGAATGCAAAGAGATGTATGGAATAAAACCTGCTGTGCTACCAATCGTCGCAAGAATAATCTTTTCAGCGAATGCGCAGTAAACAAGTAACAGTGTTCAAAGCGGAAGCTAGGGGCGCGGCTGAGAGTTGCCTTTCCCAAGACCTACGAATGCGAAGAGATGTATGGGAAAAACACCCTGTTGTGTGATCAATTGTGGCAAGAATAATCTTTTTAAAATAAGACAGGCTTGATTTAAAGTTACTATCATCTGTTTCCGCGATGAGTAAATAAAAGCTTCAAGCTCTAAAGAAAATTGTGGTGCAAGCGATTCGAGACATTCATGGTGACAGCAACATGCGGTCGACATTTCGAGTAAGGATGTCAGACAAATGACCCGTGTTCAATCAACTGGATCCCAAAATACCGCGTGGGTAGAAAAGTCAACGAAAACATGCAAGCCTCACCACGAACAGGCAAAAAAAAAGGAAAGAAAAAAAAAAGAAAAAAAGAGAATAATAAAGCAGTCTACATTTTCCAGGATGTTAGAAAAATAACAAGAAAGGTGCGGATTGAATTGATTCTGAGATAACAGTTGGCGGAAAATCTGTGGAAGAACTGTTGCAACATGTACACTAATAAATGTTTACAGAGCTTTTCGCACAATAACTATTCTTGTTATAGGAACGAATCCTTGCACGGGTAGCGTAGAAATAAGCAGTTTGATGGTTTTGCCTGCTGCCATAAATTTCGCCGTGATGTGTTTGACAAATCATCGATATATAAAATGTATTTCACAGATTCATTGCCACAGAGGACAATTGATGAGAATAGCAGCCGACAGATGTTCTGTACGCCGGCGCTTGATCAAGGGAGAGGAAGAGAGAAGCAGGCAGACCGTGTCGGGTTCTTTCAGTCGTTAAACGGGCCAGGTCCAGGCCTTGTTTAGCTTTTATTGTCTTGTTTTGTTTCTGCTTCCCATGTAAAACAAGATGGCGAACAACGGCAACACAGTCAGCGTTCTGAGGCATCGTCGAAAACAGATCAGAGTGTATATATACTACATAAAGTACAGGCTACCATTCGCTCACATGATGTGAAACAAAATATTACACAATCAACATGAAAAATTGCTTTTCATCATCTCAACTTCTGTTTCAGAGACTACAGCACACAGAATACCGTGACAATGCGAACATATTCAAAACACAGACGATATTTACACACAAAATACACTTTTATGGGACTTTAAAAAATAGTGCGCTATGCAAATGGATTGTGCATGTACATATTTCCCAAATATTATAGAAGGTCGATGTCAGAATATAGTAAATGTGATCCTCCCTTGCGAAATAGAAAAGGCTGATGGAGAAGGCATGTCTTGCTCGTTCGTTCGAAACGACAACCTCGCCGCCTGGCATCGTGCCGTTGTCAGGGATGTGACCAGCAGAGCCATCGAGCTCCCCACAGAATTCACTAAACCCACAGACAGACGTAAATCTCTGGATACATCCGGGGTAAGCCAAAGGGGTTCGATGATCTCAGTCGATCTGGCGGGCGATGCCGAGTCTGCTTCCTCCTCACTCTGCCGCTTGCTGGCGTGTCACTTGCCGCGCGAACCGCTACGGTCCGCATCGCGTCCAGCAGTTAGTCAAACCTCCGACAACCAATGGATGCCGACAGCAGACGATCGGTCGTCGTTCTGATTGCAAATCTCCATCTTTCCGTTTGAATGAAGTCGGAAACGCTGTTGCAAAACTGCTGCAGAGGCTTCCTGCAGACAGGTGTAGATAGTAACTTCCTAGAGAGTTCTCACCCATCCCCTCCCCTCCCCTCACCCACCTCTCGCGCACCCGATGGAGGGACTGAAGATGGCGCAAGGTGAGAGCGCGGTGGGTATGGAGGTGCGGGTACAGACGGCCAGTTCCGTGATGTCAGACGCCAACAAACTTAACAACAGTTTAAGTCATCCTCACTGGTGGGGTGTGCAAGGTGTTTCGCAGTTGCAACACACGGCCATCGGAGTCTTTCTGGTGGGTTTTACGGTCACCGCCACCGTCAGCAACATCCTGGTCGTGTCTACCTGTCTTGGGTGAGTACAGGACCCAGAGAGAGATATATATATACAGATGTTATGATTTCCTTGTGTTCTGACTTATGTTGCATTACTGAATATCAGTTTTTACTTGAGCTCCACTACCACCAGTTCTATGGTTGGGGGAAATGTCGATTCATCTGCCACATTCTTTTCATGTTACTTTTGTCATCGGTAAAAGTGCGTGTACATAGTGAAGTGTAATTTTGATGATGACTCTGGCCATCTGATCACACAATTTTTTTTAGTGTGTCCTTCTGAGTTTTGCATCCCTCTTCTCTCTTCTTTTTTAATTTTTGTCTGACTATATTTCTTTTTCTCGCCCTTCATCTGTCTCCTTTTTGATGAAAGCTGTTTTGCTGATATAAATACTATGCTTTACGGTCAGTTTATTTGCATTTTTCGCTTCTTTAAAGAACTTTTCTCTCGCTTTTTAACCTCTGATGTATTTAAATGAAAATTTAATCAACTTGGTCGGTGTTTTTAAAGATCCATTGAACCAAAGCATTAAGTTTTTTTGACAGAAATGTCCGATAAAGGTCACAACGAAACTTAGAAGCTTTTAAAACCTCAGCAACGTGGGCACCTAAATATCATGTTGGCAAAAGCGGACAAAGATAATTATAAAAAGGATAAAGAAAAAAATCAGGCTCAAACGCCGTCCATAGTTCTGTTGCTGGTCCAGAATAATGAGCCTACTGGGTGTCGTCTGCGACAGATGACCGCTGCAGTGAAAGCGAGGCTGGACAAAGATTGATGTTTTCCGCTTTCTTTGACTAATAGCCTCCGCTTCTAGTGGTGCTCGACTTGACATTTCGCTTGCACCATCAAATGGAAGACTGCCCACCCGACACAGAACTTGATGGATCAGGACAGTCAAAGTGCGACAACTGGGTTTGGGTTTCTTCAAGCCTCATCACTAAACGGTTCGCTTCTTACCTTTCCACGAGGTCCTTGTAGACCTGCCTACCCTTAGGATGGTCAAACTTAATACTCACCGAGGAAGCAGATGATTCCAGAGGGGAAATCTGTAAACTTCGATCATCTTCCATGTGCTCAATCATTGTAAGATCAAACAAACCTAATGTTTTGGAATTAGTGGTGATTTCTGTAATTCTAAGGCTGTCCCCAGATGATAATAGGAAACCCTTGAAGACTTTACCTGACCTTTGTTGGATTATACAGGTGTCCTAGCCCTAAGCTACAACCCAGGGCAGCAGGGAGCAAAACTTTTCTAGCATTTAAATGGATTTTATTGGAACAGGAAGTTGCTCAGAGCTAATAAAAAAAGAGCAATTACACAACGCGTTCAAATCAAAGTTTATGTAACAGTAAAACTAGATAAAGTGTATTCTACTCCTTTCTAGGCTGTCTCCCTTCTACGAACATACAATTACAAACATAAACACAAATCCGCACGCGCGCACACACACATCTCCTAAAAAAGTAGATTGCACGAGTGTCCTTTCGTGCAAAATTCATCAAAACTCGAGGACAATTTAAATTAGGATATTAATTTATGAAACTTGATGCCTGTACAGCCAAGTCCTTAATTCAAGAAATCTTCGTTTTTCCAGTCTCATATTCAGATCCGTTATGTACATCTGTTGTCTGCTTACGTCATTGATTTCTGTTGGCTCTCTTTTCTTGCAAAAAGTTAATCATCTTGACGAGTCTGTTCTCGTGATTTTTTTTTTTTTTGTCTTCTTAGACGGACTTTTTTCTTCCGTTAATGCTTGTTCAGCAGTGTCACTTCTTTGCTAGAGTTTCTGGAAATGTCTAGTGAAATCTTCCATTAAGGTCACGAGTTTTTAAATAATGGCATTACAACAGTTTTGCCTGTAACGAGGACAGGCTGACGAGAAATTCTCAATCTTCAACACTTTTTTGTAAAAATACATTCGCGTGTATTATGTGGATTACAAAAATGACAAATGTACTCGGCTCTCCAAAGCTTTTGCGAATTTTGTTTTACAAATAAAAGTTAAGCAATTGCGAACACACTATTCATGTCCAGCAGCGCAGGATTTCACAACACTCCTACAAATCAACAACAGGGGATTTGCCTATTGTCAGCAACTGATGGAAGCTATAAACAGGATTAAATTACCAGACGAAGGACAGAGTGTCGAAGCATCACGCAAGCTGATGCGAGGAAACAAAATAAAGAGGAAAAAACCCTCAGAAAGGAAATAGGATTAGAATACAATGCGTACCATTCTCTGAAACACATTAACACCAAAGGCCTTCAATCCACTTTCGCCATTAAAACATTGATGACAGCCTCCCGACACAAGCTTGAGTAGGCCAAATACAGATTACAACGAAAATAATTTTGAATTTCAAATCATGAATCGCAAATCGCTTTTATATTCAAGAGAGAATGTCTGATTTCTTTTAATCATATTTTCACATTTAAAGGAGAATAACTTTTTAACTTGTTCAGTCAATGGTTTCCCTGACTGGTTAAAAATTTCGGCATTGTTACTCTTATTGTTATTGTTGCAGTATATAAATTTTTATTCATAAAATGAGATATTCTAAAATACATGATTCATTACTGCGCCAACAGCCATCATGTAATGGCACAGTAATGCTACTGTAATATTAAGGAATCTTGAATATTGTCATAATATTACTGTCAAGTGCTGGTGGTGCACGTGGGACATGGAAATCTCCACATTTAGTAGATAGACTCCAAGAAATCGCATTTACGCCTAGTACCAGACTTTGTGCAAACAAAAATAGTTTCTTAAAACAGCAATCTGCTCGTGTTAGCGAGGTCTGCAGGTTCGGATCAGGTTAGGACGCAGTCGGGCGGAGCTATCGCTGGATGGAGAGCATCGTGACGAGGCCGCAGATGCAAACCACGATGAGTTCAGACTACATCCGAGGGGACTTGGATCATCTGAGGTCAGCCAAACAAAGAGTCGCGAGGAGTAAACACGCTGCTGATGGTCAATGGTCAACTGGGGACCACCCTAACAAATGTAAGAAAAAAAGTGGAGACCATCGTTAAATAAGAGGAGAGGAAAGCACCAAAGGTGCCTGGCTAAAGTAAACCATGATGGCGAGGAAACAACTGTAAATGAGCTCAGCGATGAGATGTAATGGGGATCTTTCGTTTTAAATCGGTGTCCTATGGCAACATCCAATCAGAGCAGAGCAGTTTTCTTAGTGCCTTGTGCAAACCAGAAACGGGGCGAGGGAGTTGGTCAAGAATGTGTGTGATTTGGCTTATATTGTAGCTTCATTGTAGTCTTCTACAAGCTTCACTATTTCAGCTTCATTAACATGGAGAAAGGGACATTTAAATCAAAGAAAAGTTTTAGTCACCTTCACAGCTGCCTGCTCTTGTAGAAGTAGTTATGACTAGAGGAAACAAGGCAAACTGATGAAAGAGAAGGGTGACAGTCTCTCAAAGTGTGAAAGAGTCCTGCACGGTAAGAAATTTTTGTTTGGTTTCCCTCTTTCTTGTGTGTGTGGGGGAGGTAAAATTGTAACAAAATTATTATTTGTTATTTATTGCACTCTCTCTATACATATATTTTTTTAGGGATGTGGCAAGCATGAAACGGTGAAACTTAAAGGCAAGAGCCAAAATGCACATTTCTCCGTTTCTCCAGCGATTCTCTCTTATAATGAAAGAATAGTAATTTTGTGACAGCTTTAATAGATATTTATCAATGTATATTTGACATCAGTGTTAATCTTCACATTTCTAGGTTTCTCTCAACCAGCTGTTATTTCAGAATCAATGCCTGACTATGCCACGCGCATCCTTTACCCGGATTTTTTTCCAACTGGCAAAGAAGTTCGAGTTTCCACTGTAAAAATCTGCTTTGCTCGTAGTTCGTGCTTGTGTATTTTCACTTTTACACCCACGATGTTGGAATCCAGCTGAGTTAACACGCATCATTCATGTGAAAATGCTCATACTGTTGAGTTTGAGTAGTGAATCTCCTCCTGTTGACCCCGCTATCAGCAACGTGTCGGTTGGGGAAGATAAGGCAGTGAAAGGAAGACGAAATTTGTTCTCCCCTCACAAAAAGACCTGACAGAGAAAAATGAAGCCTTTAACCCCACCATTAACCCCCCTCTCCATCAAAACGACATAAAGACGGTTAGGGAACGATTTAAAGTTAAAATAATGAATCAGATTCAATGGAACCTACATTAAATGATTAAAATATAATGTCTTGACATACTAAGCCTTTAAAAAAAAATCAGAATTATTAAAAGAACCAAACCATAAGAAACAGAAAACAGAACATCCTACATTCAGGCTAAACTGTAAGAACAAGAAGATTGATAGCTTCTCGCCCAGTCGGTGTCTCACGGTGCGATGCCGATCTTGCTCGGAGAAGCAATTTTTTTCTGGTTAATTACAAGAACGATATGGACTCCAGCCTGCTGCACAGACCGCTGATCCTCCGACTCCAGACTGCCAAATGTTTCAGGTTTGGGAGGAAGTGAGCCTGCAAAGCAGCAAATTAAGGGAATTACAAAGTGCACTCAGACGATTAGCAGCCTGAACTCAAGAAGGAGACCTCTTGTTCACATCCATTAAACAAAGAATGTTCCAGACAAAGGAAGCTCACTGAATCTTAGTTCACAAATTTTTTGACTGTAATAAAAGAACAGGATGATTCTTGTAAAACGAATCCTATTACCAAGATATTCCTAATTATCAATAAATGCGCTTGAATTATCCGATGCCACCCACAGTCATGCATTTATATTTTGCTTAGTGATGTATATTTAAGTTCATCGTCTTGAATTTTCTCCAATACATCGCAATAGAAGAAGCTATATAGAATTCTGGAGACAGATGTCGCGTGGAAACCATCCATTAAACTTTTGTCACGAAACATCCATTCTGGTCAAATAAACAAAGACATCGATTCTTCTCCTGCACAAGATGTATGGTTTCAACTGAGGCCAAAGAATTGGGTTGTCTGCTGTGTGAATCCAGTCAAGCCAATAATATCTTGAGCAACAATAGTAAATCTTGCCCAGGTCAACAATATTAAAGAAAGTTGCACTTTGAGAAGATCTGACTTTCTTGGGTTTTCTCCTGTTTACGAAAAGAAGTCCACCTTGTATGGATGCAGTCAAAAGTTTTATTTATTTTGTTCACAGATATCGAAGCTTGAGGACCACTAGCAACTTGCTAGTCGTTAACCTGGCTGCCGGGGACCTGGTCATGTGCGTAGTGGATTTTCCTCTCTTTGCGGTCGCATCTTTCTTCAACTTTTGGCCGTTTGGAATGAACGGTGAGTGGTCATTGTTTACAGCTTGTCCCGTTTGTTGTCTCGTCCTGCTCCAGAAAATTTAACGGAATTTAAGTCATTTTCGGAAACTGTTACAGTCTGCCCTTCCTCATCTTGCAGTGTGCCAGGTGTACAGCCTGATCACCGCCATGGCGGGTCTCGTCACCATCAACACCCTGGCTGTCATCTCCGCAGACCGCTACCGCGCCATCGTCAACCGCCTGTGCCAGCACCACCAACGAACGTCACGGCCGACGACGCTGCTGATAGTCTTGCTCATCTGGGGGTGGTCGGCGCTGTGGGCCGTGGCTCCCATGCTGGGCTGGGGTCGCTACGTTCTGGATGGCGTTGGCACGACCTGCACCTTCGACTTCCTGACCCGCACGGCCAACAACATCTCCTTCGTGATGGCCATGATGATGGGCAACTTCGTCGTGCCGCTCGGCGTCATCACTTTTTCTTATCTCCACATCTGGAGAGCAGTGCTGGACGCCAAGCGGCGCCTGAAAGAACAGAACGTCCACGTCTACGCCGGGCGGACGAATACGAAATCGCCAGCGCATGCGCACGGCAGTCTGAAAGGTCAAGGACATCAAGGGAGAGATCACACGGTGGGTCAGAGGCGCCATGGGCGCGAGTTCCTGCAGGGACAGAACCAGCGGCTGCGGATCAGATCGGAGACGAGAACAGCGTGCACGATCCTGACGCTGGTGCTGGCGTTCGTGGTGGCCTGGTTCCCCTACCTGGTGGTGTGCATGATCGGGCTGTTCGGAGACCGATCTCAAGTCACCGTCACAGCCTCGGTGGTGTCCAGCCTGGTGGCCAAGACATCAACGGTGTCCAACCCTGTGCTGTATTGCATCATCCACCCCAAGGTCCGGCGCAAGCTGCACGTCACGCTGCTGCGTCTGCTGTGGAGTACGTCACCGCGCCGCAGCTTCCATGCGTCCTCGACCTCAGAACGGTCTCCGGCCCGGAACTTCAGCTAGTTGCTAGTGATCCCCCGCTGCTGCACAGCCTGTTGTTAGAGACCTGGTGGCTGCTTTACTGTTGCACGATCTGCTGGTAGTGAACTGTTGCACACCTGCCACACGATCTGTTGAATGGCTTGTTAACCTGCACATCTGCCACACGTTAAATGGCCTGTCAAGCTGCACACCTGCTATGTGGTCTGATGGTCGCACGGTCTGCTGGTAGCTAGCAGCTGCACAGCTGCCACACGATCTGTTGAATGGCCTGTCAACCTGCACACCTGCTATCTGGTCTGATCGTCGTACGCTCTGCTGGTATCGAACTACCACACAACATTCTACCAGCGATTTTTCTCACGATCTTACTACACAACCTTTTCTTCAAACTGTGAATGGTTTCTTTTCTTAACTAATAACAAGGAATGTATAGCGGACAGATGGATGCATCCTTCTTAACCGCGACAGCTGGAGTTTGGTCATGTGTGCCAGGTCTTGCTTTTCATCAGGCAT
Source organism: Pomacea maculata (assembly GCA_004794325.1). NCBI lineage: Eukaryota > Metazoa > Mollusca > Gastropoda > Architaenioglossa > Ampullariidae > Pomacea > Pomacea maculata. The sequence goes on from SRHC01003136.1 coordinate 210,351, forward strand.
CGTGTCATTCTTCCTCACAATATCCATTCCTGTTGTCCTATCAAACAAGTATATAAAAATTCCTATCGATACTCAGTTACGAGCGTATGTTGAAAGAAAGGACACGAACTCCGCCTCTTTGCATCCAATTTTGTGTTCTTCCGTCTCTCCTGGGTAATCATCGTCAAGAATCAGGTTGGGCATTGCATGTCCTTTTGCCTCGGGGTTGTATAGGAAAGCCATAGGGACGACATTTCTTCTTCCCCTCCTCTGTCTTCTTATTAATACCAATATTTGTCGTCTTAACATGTAATCATCTTCTTTTGACTATTTGGACAAATCGGAGAGAACGAACTGGAAACCTTAGACTGGGAATTAGGTCAATAAAAAGTGACAGCAAGGAAAATGCGATGTGGACAGATTATTTTAACAGGGTTAGCATTAAGTCGACTTATCATATCATTTCACGAGCCAAGCAGATTGGCAGTTAAAGACATTACAATCGTGCTCAGTTAAGGATACGGTGGAAGTAATGAACGGAAGTGTAGGTGCTGCCCCCTACCGGGATGATTTATTGAAAGCAGCGATGTAGTTTGACATAAGTCTTTTCGAGAATTCTTTCCTCCTTGTGGAAACCGGTCTTTGAGTGCCTTTAGCCTTCTGCAGTTTTGTCACATTTTTTTTTTAGTTTTGTTTTTACCTGTCGGTAGGTCTGCTTGGCGATTACTTGGACCATCGATATCAAATTGCCTTTATCATCTCTTGCTTTCTGGCACGCGCCTTTCTAAAGAGAGAAAACACCAAGATCCGAACTAAGAAATAAATATAAATAATGTTACAAGCTTTTTTGGCAAAATAAAATAATTAATTAAGGTATATTACAAGTAAATTTAGAAACAATAAATCATAATTTCCCCATAAAACAAATCTCTGGCAGTTACAGTTTCTTGCCCACGTGTTGGGTTATCTCCTAAAGCTCCCCTTCGTCTGTTCTGGAGCTCCAATCAGAAAAGGAACAGTCCTTCTCCCGGTTACTTTTTCGAGGTTCCAGTGAGCTAGAAATGGCGCGTCTATATTGGAAAACAAAACCAAAACACAACATAAGAACACCGGTAGAAAACAAAATGTCCTCAATATCTAAACATTCTGTAAATTTGTTATATCACCATGTTTGTTATATATGCGTCAAAATATGTTCGATTTACTTCACACTACTTAAAACCAAAGCTAACAACAAACTGAATGCAAACTCAAAATTCACAAAACTCAGCTCAGTGGGTTTTAGGTGAGTAAACTGTTCTGAAAGGTCTGGCCAAGACTTCACGTGTGGTCAGAACACAACAAAGATGAGAACTGTCAGGTAAAGAGTCAACAACACACAGCACAAATGATGAATACTAGTCACCTTGACCTCCACAATCTCTACTCTGACCTTTTCATTGTCGCCGCTACATCAAAGTGTAATAAACAAACCCACGCGCTCCAACTCCAACTAATCGTCGTCTGACCTTTTCTCTTTCTTCTTCCCTCCGAAACGTGTTTGTGGAGGAGGGTCTTTGGCTGTTTATTTGTTTTTACTTGCCCCCTCACAGGTGTGAAGAAAGACTTTGACATTAAGGGACGAGACTATGATGACTTCATTGACGACTGACATTATTTTGTAAGTTCACAGCCTTAAGGATGCTGCTGTTCTGGCCCTGCGTGTGGGTGGGTGTGGGCGAGTGTGTGTTGGTGTCTGAGCTCAAGAGATTGTGAGTATAAATAACTGGGTTTTATCAAGGTTTTAAAACAATGTTTCTGTTACATATATAAATTAAGATATATGCCACCTTAAATGTGTTTGTGCGTTAGTCTTCAAGTGCTAGTCGCTGCATACGATCTGGTCTACATGCATGTGTCTGTAAGTGTGGATGGGGTGGATAGGGTATGTGGGTAATGCGAGCGTGGTATACAGATGTCTACAAGTAATTCTACAAGTAATTCTACTCGGATACAATTCCGTGGACGACATACGATAATTTAATCGAGTCTGAAAGAAAAGCCCCAAACACAGACACAAACAAAGTTGTTAAGTAATTGTTATTTCCCCGGTTAGTGCAACTAGACAGGATGGCTTTAATAACAGTTAGTTCTCGCGGCAGATTTTTGTTTGTTTGCTTGTTTGTTTTTGTTTTTTTCTTTTATTTTTTTTTTCTCGATGGCATCCGACTCCTCTTGTTGTCACGAACGCTGCGTTTGTTATGTTAAAGTGGAGTCGACAACACTTTTTTTAACCAATTGTGAATATGTCCTCTTGTTTGAAGACTGTTTGGTTTAATTAAAGACTTGTTGGTATTTTTACCCGATGTTACTAGGGTATTTCCATGGCGTCTGCCATTTGAAAATGTGAAAACTGAAAGATTTGCTCCTTTCTGTTTGGTGTTTGTTTTTCCTCTCATTGTACTTCCAGCTGCTCTCTCATCTCTTTTGTGTTTAATCGACATTCCAATGTAAACATTTCCTGATACTTTGATTTAACTATAATTTAATAATTTCTAATTACTATTTCTCTTAGCTCAAAATATTACTTTTAATTGCATTATTTTTTGTAGGGGAAAAGACATATTTTCATGTTACCTTTTATTTTTCGTCAGATTCATCTTCGAGATTTGTTATCGTAAAGTTTGTTCTTAGCCAGACTGTCGAACTGTTGACCAGGTTGGACAGAGCTGAAGATCACAGAAACCCCTGATTTTAGGCCGAACATTCGGTTAATCGGAAGTTTGGTCAACATACTGAGTTCGGTCCAAACCTGTTTGCTAACACATTCGCACATTTGTCAGTGCAATCAAACTTCAGGACACTTCGTCATGTTACCCGGTTAAGAACAGTTTTAAAGTTCTACTCCACATTGTGATACACTGATACTTGTCCGGTGAAGAATGGTCTTTACGAGACTAAAAGAAATGATGAATGCTGTTTGACATGTGTTGTTTGAATGGTAATTCTGGATATTAACATTTTTTATTATCGTGTTAAAAATTACCCATCCTTATTTAGGTAATGGGGAGAGAACATTATATGCTTCAATGAAGGATGCTGGTGTAAGGTGAATTCCGGTGAACAAAAGCTGAAATGTTGTGGCAGTATTCAAAGATGGAGAGAAGTTGATGAACAAAGGTGTTTAGTGTACGTGGAGGAAACGTGAAAGGGAAAAGAACAGATTTATGGTTTAGCCAACAGAGGCATGATTAAAATTATGTAAGTGTAGGTTTGCTACTCATAAGAATAGAAACACTATCTGGAAAAGTCCTACAGCGATGTGGACCCTATGACAATATAGAACCAGCCAGGAATGGCAAGAGGTTCCCTTCTGAAACCATCCCACCTTCTCCTGCTTTGCCTGTAAGGCTGTCAAACCAGTATTTACACATCTTACTGATTACAGAGTGATGAGAAGAACATATTGACAATGAAAGTCTACAGAATGTCCGTGGAGCAGGTCTACAAAGTGTAGGTACCACCCGGAGCCGGGATTTGCATGTGCAACAATGGTCTTTGACAGTAAAGAGTGTGGTATACTGCATATCAGAGCCAAGATACCACAGCTTTGTTGATGGAACACACTAAGTAAATTTTGGAGATGTGATTTATTTGCAGAATATTTAGAGAGAAATGTATCAAAGAAATCAAATAAGGTTTTTTAAGTTGTGGTTAAAAAAAGACTGGTAATGCCAGCCTTTAATTGCTCTTTCTGTTTCTTCTATTTGCTTTTGTTTTGTTTGTTTGTTTTTTGTTGTTTTTGTCTTCATCTCATCCTGCCAGCAATGATACAGTTGTCATTACTAATACAGCTGCTATCATACGTGCCTCATATTATTTCTGGCGATGACAGTGAAATCACACTTGAAGATGGACAAAAATGTGGACCGGTAATTATAAATAATTTCACATGTTTTTAAGAATGAACTGTTGATGATGCTTTGGGCTGCATGACACTTGATTTTTTTAAGTTGAAATAAATTTTATGTGTTAAAGTTGTAAGACATCTGTTATGGTTATGTTGGGTGCGTGTAATATGTGTGACATGATTACCATTCTATTACTGGAGCGAGATTTTGCAATACATGATAATGACAGGTACCATCGCCAACTTTGAAAATATATAATAAATAAAAGGTTGTATTGCAAGCTGAAATTTTACAGAATTATGTTTATATTGTCTACCCACCTCAATCTGTGTAAAACGTGGATCCCGATTGAGTTTTCGCTTCTTGAGCGAGATGCAGGTGGAGGAAGTCCATTATTCCCGGCTCCCCAGTCCCACACACCGGGGAGTCCATCAGAAGGTAATGTCAATGCCACCGACTGGGTCTGATATTTCATTTCGCTAAATTGTCAGTCAGGGGCCAATCATCCTCAGAAACTCAATAAGGAAGACCACCAGAAGGTATGTTTTGGTAATTGCAGAGGCGTGTCTGTCGTTTTTCATCAAGGGATTAAACGAAGTTATATCCAGCCAATGTGAAGAGGCTCGCGAGGAGAGATGCTTGATTATGGCAATAAAACCAATGTTTTCTCTTCATCATTCGTCTCAGCCTCCTCAGCGCACTTCTCGCGCTTCAAAGCCATGTAATACTGTTTATGTCTCTGACCCACTTCCCGAAGAGATAATGAAAATATCGCAAATTTATGTTGACATTTGAAGCCAATCTCTTATCCACCCGTAGGTGCATGATTTAGCTGATTAGCCAATCAACATGCATCAATATCCCACAAAGACACATCACGTGGATTTACTGGAATCTTCTAGACTGGATTCCCTCCCAGACTTAAGAGTATTTGTCTGAAACAAAAGTTGTAAAAGTTGGTGCAAAATCCGAACAATGAGTAGGAAGCCGGATAAATGAGATGTAGGTTGTGACATTTTTTGACCTCTGGACACATAAAAAACCTACTTGCTGTCTCGTCCATCGAACGCCACACACATCTCTCTCCATTTTACTTTGTGAAAAGAATATGTGCTTTTGTATTTAGTGTTGTTGCTGTTGAAATATTTTTGTAAGAAAGCCGCTTCCTGCTATTTGTTTCGAATGTTCTCGGTTTCTGTAGTTTTTCTGGAACAAAAGAGACCATTTCTCACCCAAGTGACCAGTCCATGAGGCAGCAAGCATCTCAAGACAGCCTCGAGGGAAGAGGGATGAGGGAGAGTCTGAAGGCGCACCCCATAAAAAATGTAGCGACTGTCAGGAAGGTGTATCTCACGATTAAATGAGACAAATGGAAGCTCCACTACTCACAGTCTCTTCCTTCTTTCAGCGGATGGCAGCAGCAAAGCTTTCACTTACTTAATGCCCAAAGGCGACGAAAGAAAAGCAAACAGGGAAAAATTAAGAAACTAGAACTGGAAGGGAAGAGACTCATTTCCTTCCAAATTACTTTTTCGTGCAACGATACCTGTGTATTTTTAATGCAGAGCAGCTATGTCAGTTTGTTTTGTAAAAATTTAACGGAAACATATAAAAAATATTGCATACAAACCAGAATAAAAACAGAGAGGTAGACATACCACAAGAAGGAAAAAAACCAAACTATAAACAAGTTGGCAGGAAGATGGAAAGAAAAAGACACACCAGCAGATTGGCAGAGAGAGAGAGAGGGTAGGGAGGAAAAAACCCAAAGACCGGGCATGAAAGGTGGGGGGGGGGGAGAGAAAGAACGAAAAAAGAAGTCAACAGGCAGAGAGTTGAGAGCGAGCGAACAGAGAAGAGAGAGATACGAGGTTTTTACGGTTAATACCTACTCATAAGAGTGTATGAGAAAACTGCAAGACTAGTAAAATAACAGCAGAAGAAGTCATGAAATCAATGTACAAAGATAGTGAAGGATTGAGAGAGAGAGAGAGAGAGAAACAAATATGGAGAAAATTGTCTATTTTGAGTATCAGATAGACAGGTATAGAAGGTACGGGTCAGCGACCCTTTGGTGTGTGTGTGTGAATGTGTGAGAGAGAGAGAATGTATATGTAGGTTAGCATGTGTGTGTGAGAGAGAGAATGTATATGTAGGTTAGCATGTGTGTGAGAGAGAGAGAATGTATATGTAGGTTAGCATGTGTGTGTGAGAGAGAGAATGTATATGTAGGTTAGCATGTGTGTGAGAGAGAGAGAATGTATATGTAGGTTAGCATGTGTGTGAGAGAGAGAGAGCACATTTGACAGAGACGGAGAATGAGAGCAAGCCAGAGAGAGATAGACTGAGTATAAGAACTAATTCCGTGCAGGAAACGGAAAGAAATCAATCAACGTAAGCAATATCGGCAAGAGACAGAATGATTCTGTCCTCACTTCATGGCTGAGGACAATTTCTGCGCGTGCTGGAGGGGTCATCACACGACACCAGCGACAGGGCCATGGCTGTCTGCCAGCAACGGTCAGCAAGTGACCCCCATACAGAGGTCGGTGTCGAGACAACATCAATACCTAAGTATACTCAGACCTGTTAATATACATTTACGATAATTGATTGTTTCTCAGTTTATTGCGTATGCGAGCGTGTGTGCGTGTGTGTGTGTGGTTTTCTCAACCACTCACATTCTGACATTCCTGCTCTTTCATTTGCAACAACAAAAATTTTTGTCAGAGCTTTTCCCGCCCTCGCAACACGCAGAAAATATTTTCAACAACAAGTAAACAGCTTACAACTTTCAATTCCCGGCAAGCAGCATCACAGATGTAATCAAGATATTATCACACAAAGAGCATAATATTAAAGTTTGTGGGTTTTGAGAGATGCTGCAGCATTCTCCTCCATTCCAGGCTATTGTGTTAAGGCATGTGGAGAGGGGATGCCTTTGGCATAATAACAAGAAGTATTTTGAAAGAAAGAACAAGAAAAGTGAAAATTGAAAATCAAATATTTACAAGATATCTCTGTTCGCTTTCATTTCCTTCATTTTGCTCTTGATTAAAGCCTCAAAAAAAGTTGATTTTATTCATGTCACACGATTGGTTTTCATAGAATCGATGCAAACAAACAAACAAACAAACAAACAAACCATTTTACACTTCTAACTTTTTCTCTTAGGTGTGTAATCTCAAAATGGTTTCTGTTCTGAACATCAGAGTCAGTAAGTTGATTTTTGTGGGAAAATGTATACTTTTTCTGTACTTCTGTAAATTAGACACTTAAAGAAGTGCTACCGGTGACCTGGGTGTACCCTGCGTAACCCTGAGCCTGGAAATGGAGATTCGAGTGTTTACTGGTCTGGAGTGAGCTGTGACCTCATACCTCCACTTGTACCTGGCGATCCCCCACCTCGGGAAATACAGAAACTAGAAAGACTTCATTTCTTTTGGACGATTCAACGATTCTTGTTTTTGGAACACGTGACTTTATCACTTTATACACCGACTGGGCACCGACTTGAGTAAGCTACGAGTATTGGTGATTAATTATGTTAGCACAGGTCCATCTCTGTCAGTAATTGTCAATTTGAAGAAACTGAGATAGTCATTCGTTGGTCTGACGATAACTACATTACTTGAAACTTTCGTCCAACTTTTCTGACACTGATAATAAATGTTTATTATGATGTGACGATGGGTCGGATGTTGTTAGTTTTTATGTATGGTATGTTGAATGTTTACATGAAATCTTGTATTTGATGATGCAGAGTGAATGAGCGGCTGAGTCCTTACTTTGAGAATATCAATATGTTCTTACATGTCTGACATTTAATTAATGTTTGTTTTCCAGCGGCATTGAACTCTTGCTTTCGGATCCTGATTCCTTATTTATTATTACTCTTTTATATATACATATATATCTATATACTTATCTGTGAATCACAGAGTGTGTCGTGACAAAATGATATTCTTCTCCTTTCAGTGGCTGATTTCTGCAAATGTTTGGATGGCGTGCACGCGCAAAGCTCGTGAAACCATGCCAGCTCGCGAAGAAGCAATAATATACACTACACAAGAGAACACAGATGAACAATAGGAGAGAGGGAGATGGGAAGTGAAGACAAAAATAGACCAATGGAGAGAATGAAGATAATGGATAACTCCAACATAAAGAAACTTTCATTCTAAGAAATTTAGGGCAGAGGCAGAAAGCGGACAAACCAAAGACATCCAAAAGACAGAACAGAATGAATAATTTGATCATAGGAAGCAGTTGAAAGCAAATCACAGGAAACCAGAGTCTCTCGACCACAGGCCTCGTTACAGGGTTTGGTACCCTGGAGGGCAAAGTAGCAAAATAAGTAATAGCCTCACGCTACAGTACACGAATACAGTAATAGCTATGGCAAGTAAGTAGGAATAGCCATTGCTTTCACTTCTCAGATTGCCAAAAATATATGTAAAAGCTTTGTAATCCAGAGACTTATTTTCTTCACACACAAGCAAGCACACACACACATATATTGAACGATGCAAAAAAAGCAAAGAAAGTATAAGAAGATTGGGGAACCTTAAAACATATACCACATCTGAGGCTTATGTGTTTTGTCATCTTCCCACACTCAATTAAGATTTTACAGGAAATGGAAAGTAACTTTAAGCAATCTACAATCTTATTACTATTGTTCTGATGCAAACTTCAGCAAATTATTTACATTTTGGTAAAACTTCTGGCTCTAACACTTTTTTTTCTCTCCGCAGAAAATAAATTAGTAGCTGAAAACTTCGATTTATTTCTCTTTTTGTTAGCTTACATGTATCTTCATTCACTGCTTATTTGTTTGTTTTTAAAGATTTTCATTTGTGAACCCATCTTACAGGCGCAAATCTTGCAACATTTATATTGAAGTCTTTCTCTCCAAAGCCTGTAGGCAGCGATTTTTCCTCTTGAAAAGGTCAATGAGTTCATTGGAAAATCCATGTCAGTGATTAGCTGGCACGAAGTCTCGCACATTCCAAACGGCGCCAAAAAGAAATGGAGAGAAGGGGAGGATGAGTAGACATGCATTCAGACACACAATATAATCACACAGCATAATACCACATATCATATTTCTTTTTGATTTTCAGACAGATTTTTTTTCTCACAGATCAGCTCTAACAAAACACCGGGGGTGTGTTTGAACATCTGAGTCCAATGTTGTCCTGATACAAAACACTTCCTGTTGTCTGTCCTTATTCCAACTTGTTGATACCTGGATGTTGGACAAACCTTCGCCACTGGTCTGAAACACCTGCGTGAACAGTTAAATACATTATTGTGATCATAACTGACTCACTGGTGCACGCGATTCACGTAAGTATTTGCGCAAACTGGAGAAGCTTCCCCCGAGTGTACAAGAACTCTTCGTGTTCCGATAAGAGACGACGATAAGAGATAACCACGCGGCCGACAGACGAGGAAGGGAAGATGAAATGTTTCCTCATTGCCAGCACGAGGCACAGGTGGATGTAGACTTTGATTTTCTTAAAAGTTATTTTTAAAGCAAAATGTTGACTGGGTTTGTTGGAGTTTGCGTTTAGACTACTACAAAATCATGCGCATGCGCTCTGTAACCATATCCGCTTTCCTAGAATCAAGCGAGACTTGGTTTTATGGCATCGGATATGTAAAGGAGAATATGGTCCATAAAAAAGTGCTACAGAAGGATCCCTTTTATTGCATTTTATACTACATCATCAAGAAGAAGACTTCCGGACCACGGGGAAGATATGCCGGATGAAAATCGTGAAGACTTGTAGTGATGCAGAACAAGAGATAGACGAACACCCAAGACTGAACAGACCTGGCATTCGGCACTTTCCAAAATAAAAAAAAAAATCCCAGAGAAGGTGGTAGGTGGTAGTATCTGTACGTGGTTTTACAATCACTTAGGAGGGAGGAACTGAAATAATGATGAGGTGACAGGTCACGGATGACTGTTCAAGTAGGCATGAGTGATCAGCAACTGTAGGAATCCCCAGCACAAGCTTCCTTCTTGACTTGATTGCTGCAGGGAAATATTTCAAGTCATTTATTATTCAGGAGAGTGCATAGAACCACCTAATTTTCTGGTAAAAGCTTGGAATATTTTTCGTGAATGCTGACATTTTCTCATTAACCAAAATTTTGGCCATCACCTGCTCATAGACGTGTTACTAAGATTAAGTGCTTTTTAATAAATGAATTATGTTTAAAACTTTCTTTTAGAGAGGACCAAATGATGTCCAAAATTCATATGCCTGTTGATGTTCTTCCGGTTTCTGCGAAAAATTGTTTTTATATGACTTTGTGGAGAAATCGGAAACTTGTTGTTCTAGTCTCAAGCCATTACACAGGAAGAGAGAGAATACTAGGCTTTTCAAAAGGTTCTTTAACAATTCTGATATTAATTATTGTAGAGGTGGTGAAGGTTCATTCGGTTCATTCTCCGTTAACCCTTTCAAACATCCCGGTGATGTAAAAAAGCAGATGTAGATGTAGGACAGAAAATAAGGTTTCGCAAGGTCCAGAAATTAGTATCATGGCTTCTTTACAAAAAATGAGAGACAGAAGTTATTTAAATTGCCTTTACCTAACACTAATCATTAATGATATCTCTTTTCACCTTTTCTTTCTTTGACAGCAGACATCCATCTACATCACAGAAAGTGGTATTTAGAGGGGTAAACCTAAACTGTTTATCAACCTTTCCAGCCTGATCTTGTTTTCTCTCCCACACACGTGGACCAACGTTCTCTGGTTGCAGACAAATCCAGCAAACAAACTTCTTCACGAGACACGAAGTATAAATAAATTTCTTTTCTTATTTCTTACCATTCGCTCTACATGAGGTTCATAGAAAGAGTAGCAACATTTCATTCACGTTTGAGTTACATATCTGTGTACATATGAAATATGGTCAGGGTGGTATCCTCATTTTCGTTCTTCATTTAAATGTTATTTTCAATCGTTTTCAGTATAGGGTACAAGATATATTAAAACAGAAAGACAATTCAATTTAATGTTATTGTACACTTTGTAAATAAAATATGAACTAGTTTTGTCTTTCCTATTTGTACATACATATAATTTATATTTACATGTCTAAATGTGCAATAAATGAAAGTTTTATCATACTTTTAACAAATGTAAAAAAGAGAAATATTTTAAACATTTTTCTGTCGATAGAAAGATGGTTATGGAAGAGTGGAGTGGCTATGACAAGAAATCAAGGGTTTGTGGAGTTCAGAAGGTCGGACGTGTCTTAAATACTTACTTTAGCTTCCACAAGCAGAAACAATTCAACAAAATAACAACCAATATTTTTAATACCAAGCTAAAATATTACATGTTTCTTTTCAACGGTTTTAAATCAGTTTTGTTGGCATGTAACAGGAATAAGACTTAGTAATCACCGAATGATCAAAGAGAACAAGATTTATATACGTGACAATCACAGAATCTATAGATGACGATAATGTCATTGAACTCATCTTGTAGTTCGTTTATTAATCGTTTATCCTCGCGCGCGCACACACACACACACACCGTCCAGAGAATGGAATACACACTTCAAAGTGTAGCAGATGGATGCATCAGACGATCCACGATGTTAGACCCTAAAGAATCTGAAGTTTGCATCCACTGTCGGACATACGACGGCAAGAGAGGCGTTCAGACATGTTCACAACTTTGAAGATGTCTTCAATAAGAGATGTGGGTATTAATTGGTGTTTTACACCCAGCCAGCAGCTACGTTACATCACGGCAAGGCAGCAGCCCTGTAAGCAGATGCCACATGCAGAGAAAAAACAGCGTGGCTGAGACGAGATCTGAACCCAGGAGAGCCAACCCTCACTGCATTGGTGATAGTGGCTAGCCATTGCGCCACAGGGCCGCCCCTTCAATAAGAGAGACGTCACAACTAACTAGAAGCACTTAGAAGCACATGTAACAGCCATCTGTACGTCACCACGATCGTGAGTTTATCATTATCTCGACGACACTGTGATATTTGCGTCACCATGATCTTTTGATATCTGTAATATTTAATAATATGTAATATTCACTATACAGACGTCATCGTTATCTTTTACGTCACTACTGTACAGACGTCACCATTATCTTTTACGTCCCTACGACGCAGGCGTCACCATTATCTTTTACGTCACTACGATGCAATCGTCACCATTATCTGTTATATTTACGTCACTACGAAGTATACGTCACCAGGATGTAGATGAAACTAGCACGTAGATCTTTATCTAGTCTGGGTGTAGTTACCTTCGCGACTTTGTCCCCGCACCTGTTCCGCAGAAATACCCGATATCCACTTGGTGCACCTGCAGCATGACGTCACCACCTACAGGGTGGTCGGTGGGTGGTCCATAGACACCGTGAAGCTGCTCATCGACACGTTGGGGTTCCTGTTCATGGCGGACATGACGAGGAGGCGAATTTTTTTTCGAAATTTGGGATGTCCGAGCGAATACAACGGCGGGTTGGACACGGTGGCCACCTTGGCCAGCAAACATGGAACAGCTGAGGTCATCGGGGTCACTAAGTGCGCATCTCCAAACAGCGCGATCGTGGCGACGATGACGTACGGCGTCCAGGACACGCAGAAGACCCCAACGATGACGAGGGTCGTGACGGCCATCTTGAGCTCCGTGTGCAGCTTGCGGCCCTGTCGCTGGCTTTGAAGGCTGAACTCTGGCCAGTTGTCCATCAGCCCACGCCGGACCGCGGACACGGAGAGGAAGATCCGGACGTAGGAGAAGACGATGACGATGAGAGGCGCCACGAAGTTCGCCAGGGTCAAGGTCGTGACGTAGGCGCGGTTGGCGGCGCTGCGGTCGAGGTAGTCGAAGGTGCAGGACGTGCCCGTGCCTTCCAGCGTGAAGTGGCCCCAACCCATCATGGGGAACATCATCCACAGCACGGAGGAGATCCAGATGACGGCGATGACCAGACGGGTCATGGACCGGGAGACGTGATGCACGGGCAGCACTCGACGCACCACCACGGTGTAGCGGTCGTAGGAGATGGCAGCCAGGGTGTTGATGTTGACCAGGCCTGCCGCGCCCGTGCTAATGGTGTACATCTGGCACACTGCCCAACGCGAGACACACTCGTCATAATCAAGACATGTCATGGCCACCATTTCACCACGTTTTAAATTTGAACGAGGGCAAATTTTCTTATTATATGAAATTATTAAATTAAATTCGTTCTCTGAAAGGAAGGCTCATAAAAGAAAACCATTACCACCACTTAGTCCTTCATACATAAAGTAAAAACTCATCTCTCTCTCTCACACACACACAGGCGGCTACACCACCTTTTAGTATTCAGGAGTCGGGTGGCGGAAGAAATAAAACTGTTACCATAACTTTTTGCTTTAACAAGGCAGGTGGAATTTAATGCGTCTGGAGGACATAAAGTACAGAGCAGAGAAGTGCCCGCCAACTTTCGTGATTTCGCTCTGGTGCGCTGACTGGAAATGTCTAGACTGCGCATCTGTGCCATCATCACTTTGCCTGACATGTGGACGATCTAATTTAGCCAACTAGAGGTTTCATTGACCGGCTCTCGATCCGAGCAAGTATAAGTGTATTATGTCCTGATTCTCAAAATCTGAGCCAGAATACGGTTCCTTTTTTACGAGGTGCAAACCTTTGAGCATCGCACACTCTGTTCTTCAGAGGAAAAAAAAAAAGCTGAAGACCCTAACCCTTCAAAATACCAGGTTACCCTGGCAACACTCAAAGATTTCACTCTGAACGTGGCCTTCATTGGTACCTGATGATTCTCTCGGTCAGTCCACCTACCCTTTAAAACCTTTCTTAAGTTCATTATAGATTACTCTAAACATTTTTTTCTCAGTTCTAATAAATTATATTGCTGACATATAAATGGTCTCAAAAATTTGGTTCTGAGTACACATATTCCTGAACTTTCCATGACTTCCTAGGCTGCTGTATTGTCCTTTTTGGGCGGGAATTACGCCGATGCAATCTCGATATTACTGGAAGATAATTACTTTTACAACGTTGCCGTAATTACTTATAACTATTGATGTACGACACACGCCTATTTAATCCAAAACTGTCGTGCACACAGACCTATTCATTGCGAGGCTTATGTCCTTAATGACACAACGATCGAGGTTTTATTTCGTAAAAAATCGTACAAATTTTGTCTCAATTAGTGTGAATGCGGTAATACTGCAAAAAGTAGAAATTTCTACACAAATAATTTTTTTAACTAGAAAGAAGAATACATAAAAAGGACAAGCTAAAAAAAAAAATAATAATGAATAAGATAGATGAGATGCCACTTCAAGGGACATAATCCATGGTTTACTAAATCTCGACATAAAATATTCAGGAAAGGGGAGACTACACAGGACAGATGTTGGTACATAATAACGATCGTCAGCGGCGGATGTGACATTCATTTGCAGTCCTCTCCGACTCCATCCTCAAGCCACCTGTCGATGGTTAATCAAGTTGTGAATTTACGATCTCTGTACTCGTGAAATGGTGCAAAGCTATGGAGACGAATTTCAAACAAAATTCGCAACACGTGGAGCGTGCTCATGGAGTGGGAATGGAGCTTCAGATCATGGTGAAGCTCACATGCAAATGTTCATCAACTGGGTGGAGAAACGAACCGACAAAGACAAATACTCGCACAGAGCGTGCATCGCAACTCACCGTCGCAGTCTTAATCTCTTGTCGCGGTAATGAAATGCTGGGAGTTGCTGAGTTTCCGATTTACCAACATCACGCGATGATGTTGTGGCAAGGTTGGGAATTTTTTTTCTTTTTTTTTTGTTTTTTTTTTGTATGTACTCTGGTTGCCAGGGTAATCTGCTCACCACCCGATGCCTTTTGTCTCGCCAATGTCCGGTTCTCTTGTTCTTCTACGCATTCACAAACCCAAGGGAGGACATTGGCCAGTAAACATGTTGACGTGAAAATGTCCGTTGGCGAAGATTACTGTTGACCTGTACATTCACTGATGGGAGAAATTAGCCCTAAATAAACTGGTTTACGGTAAATTAGTTTCGATAAATAAACAGGGTTTTAAACCCTTTAAAATACGCAAAAACACTACTACAATGGGCGTGTGATCAGGGGTGAAATTATTGTTGACTGATGCTGCTTCCACAACACTGTTTACTACTTAATTCGCAATGCTGCTCTGTAGCTGTTCTGTAGTACACAGAGAAGACTAAAAATAATCCCTTGCCCTGTGCCTAGACAGGCTGAAATCAGATGATGAAAAAGAGGACAAAAATAAGCTGGTGGTTCAGTACTTCCCGAAAAATTACATTTTTATGTTATTACTTCTTTCTAGCTTTCAGTCTTGCTCTTCTTATTTTGGCAGTTTCCTGTTCTTGAGATCTGCTTTGAAAAGCGGGAAGGAAAATATTTATTAGATGTTTTCTTGAAGACGTGGGCGGCTGAGATGCTTTTTTCTCATTTTGAAGTCTCGCACTTGTTAGTGAGGATGTTCCTCCAATTATTATTTTGATTTATCTGCTTCTGTTGTTTTTGTTTTGGCTTTCTTTCTTTTTTCTTTTCTGTTTGCTTGATTAGTTTTAAAGACATTGTTTGTTTCATTTTTTCAACAAGGGGACACAACTAGATTCCTACAATAACGTTTATGCTCGACTTTCTGTGAAAACTGCGCTGTAATGAATTATTTGTTCTTGACCTACTGGACCTGAAAAATAGGTCTATTGTTTATTAAGTGGCAAACCTCATTTACAATTATTGTAAATGCAATACAACGTAGTCTCTTGTCACTCCCTGTGAATAACAGAAAATGGGGTTTCAGCCTCTAGTCCTTAGCTCCTATCAGTAGAGGAAAAAGCCAATCTCATCTGATATTGGTATCTATTAGTGTGATGCCTGATACTTTTATCATTTGGGCTCAGACTTCATCCAGTTAGTACAGAACTAGGAAGATGCAGACGACAGCAAGGGCGTTAACCCTCTCAGCTTCCCATCCTCCCGCGGCGACAGAACTTTCTCAAAGATATTGAGCGCGCCCTCATTTCCGTTCACCTTTTTTTCCCGTGACAGTGGCATTTACACAGCTTCTTGAAGTGAGTTTAATAATCAAACTTACAACTTGTCCTCAGGCCACGCAATCAGCGGCCGGAAGCACACTAACACTCAGCTAAACTGACTTAACACTCAGCTAAACTGACTTAGCAGACTGCTAGGAGCTAGTTATTCGGTTAGCGATTGGCATCTTGCTGAGCACACGGCCTCTCAATGTTGCAATGTTCTATAAAAGATGTTTTGATTGCCCGGAGATTAGAAGAGTTGAGCTTTAAGAAAAATTTCAGTCACAATTGGACAGACACACAGCTGACAGGTAGCGAGGGCGGCAAACAAACGGGCAATGATAAAAGTATGATGAATATAAGATAGAGTTTTCATGGGTCTCCTGTTACTCTCATTGACTTCTTTGGGGTATCTCTGTATAAATTTTCTATTGTCTCTCCCTTTCTCTCTCTCTCTCTCTCTCTCTCTCTCTCTCACACACACACACACACACACACACAAACACACACGCGCACGTACACAAACACACACACACATTAACTTGTCCGTTCATTCGTCTCAATCTTCTTAAATATATGCATTACTGTTGTAGCCAAAGGACCAGTAACCCAGGAAGCTGGAGACAGCAAAGAGTGGGAAGTCGATAACAGACATGATGATGTCGGCGACGGCTAGACTAATGATGAACAGGTTGGAGGATGTTCTGAGGCTGCGGAACCTGCAGCAGGAAGCAAAAACATTTTATCAAAACAAGTTCCATCATCTTATTGTTTATCTTCAAATATCCACATGCTCGTCCTCGCCAGAATTAATTTTGTTGTAAAAAATCATTAGAACATAAATTTTACAATTTAGAAAAGATGCACTAGGAAACAGAAAACATTTCACGAAAAGCTTTTCATCAATTATCTCTTTCTCGTTGTTTACCAAGGCCCCATTCCTCTCCAGAATGAATTTATTACAAAATCGTTAGAGGAAAACTGGGGAGATGAAAACAGATGCTTTATGTCTTTATGTAATGTTTAGCATCGAGTGCGAGTGTCCTTGCCTGTTAGATAATGAACAAATGGAAAAGTCTACTTCCCACAAGCTGATAAACGATTCCAATCTTTCGCAACACAGAGATGAAAGGACTGGTTGAAATCTTGCTTGCTTAATGACTGACTACTAATTACAAGTTTGCTGACAGACAAATCTTTTTACTAGCCTCTTGCACAGTCAGGATGAATAATCGTCAAGCAATAATGAGTGGCTTGCATCCTGCCCGGGTAATGACTGGCCAGTATTTTACAGGCGAAACGAGTAAGTATCCCTCAGCTCGTCGAGCTGTTTCATTGCTTTTTCTCCAGCTTTTCCAGCCATTTAATATATTTTCCTGGGAAGAAGACATATCCGTGAGACAAGCCGAGAAGAGAAACTCCTGCCGTTAGCAGAGCGCGCATTCGGTTGAAAACAAGTAAATGAAGCGTCCAGAAGAGTTTTTTGCCATTTGCCCTTTGTGATTGCCATCGGGTCTGTCCGAATTCCAGTGTTTAAAACGTGGACGTGCCAAACATAATTTCTGTATGTGCAAACTACATCATCAGTTATATGCATAAAGTGACATTGGCATTCGAGAACAAGTGCCTGAGGATGCTGCTCGATTAGTATCAAAGGTTAGCGCCTGTCACAATACAGTGAGGATTGGCTTCCTGGGTTCAGACCCCATCCCGGGAAAGCAGTTCTTTATTTGCATGTTGCCACTTTTTATAGAGCTGGCTGCTTTGCAGTTGTATATCCTTAGTTGCTGGCTTTCCATAAAACACCAAACACTCTCGTTTGTTTACTATTATTTTTGTTTACTTTTATATTTTTTATGATTATATCATGATAATAAAGTAATCCTAGATCACTCTTTGACCAGATCCTTCTAGAAACTAAGATAATGTTATTGATTTCAAACAAAAGAATGCAGCCTTGACCTACAGCTTGTCAGACAAACTTGGAATGCTAATGGAATTTTGTGACCCAAGTGCGTGACATCGTAATTCTAAGACAAGCTGCGGTAAATGAGATTTTTTTCTCCTTCCACACGTAGTAGCCTAAGACAGCCAATTTGTAGATGTATTCACGGAAACCTAGTGAACTGCAGGTCATTGATGCACGGCTTGAATTACAAGATGATGTGAAAGTGGGTCGCATCCGATATCTGATTGCTTCCCTGACATCAACAAAGTGAGACTCCGGCGACAAAGATGTGTATAAACACGTGATACACGAGCTGGGCTCTTCGTCTCGGACCAAACGAGTTTTTGGTAGGAAGCAGATGAGGGGCACAGGAAAAGAAGATATCAAAGGTATGTATATGTATGCAAATTGCACTCCCTTTCCGTATGAGGACATCCGTACAGCAAAGCTTCCATCGATTGCCAGATATATCTTCTGGAACAAATCTGGGCCTAGTGGCACAGAACCACCAAAAGCAATGAGAATACGATTAGCAAAGAAAAACCGGAGAAAGCCCTGTCAGTCTGCACACCACGATGCACTGCTTGAAGACAAATTTTCCGTATTAACTCCTAGAACGAGGTCAGAGCACAAATTCGCTTCTGGGTTAACTACCAACATCAAGATATACAGCAGACGGTGCTATCTTTGGGTTGACGGAGGTATAAAGCTTATGGTCTTTATTGGTTCTAACTATTGGGAAGTGGAGGTCGAAGTCTTTCGCAGTAAAGAAAGAAATAAAAAGTAGCTAAGTATGAAATTTATTCAAGTATATTATTGATTTAAAGAATTTTATTGCAGTTCTGAACATTAAACTGTTAAATGGTTGACTGAGACCTGACAACTCGGTGAGAGGCTAAGATCTGGTCTCGGGAAACAGTCAGAAGTCCAGAGAGATATAACTCCGTGTACACACGCTACGTCATGAATCTTCTCTTGGTAAATTATGTTGCGAAGGTATTTCAAATCCAGTATCAACAAGACCAATACGAGGACATATCCAGGCTTGGACATAGCTACCACAGCTTTATATTATTATCGAGCCTTAAGTTGAAGAAGTTCAGGCAAAACGCCGCTCAACTTTTCCCAGAATTCTCTTAGACTTTAAAGAGGCTGCAAAACCCAAACGCAGCAGAAATCTTCAAGGTTCTAGTTGGAGATGGCGAATTTAAAATGATGGACTGGTCGTTCTTGGAAAGACCTACTCACGACTGACCCTCATGCGTCCAGCCAGGACAGGCCGATGGCCGGTACCATCAGTCGGTCAACTGATGATCAGCTAGTGCCAGTTACAGGATGACTCATGGCGATAACAAACATCACGGGGCTGTCTAAATAACACGCCTGACTCTTGTCCCTATGGCGTACAGCGAGATGGCATTTTTTAGTAAGAACACGACAATCAATAGTTGTTTTCTGCTCGTGCAGTGGATGCAGATTGCCTTGTGTTCTGTGTGCCAACCGAGGTCTTTGAGCCAGCATCCTAAACTTCCCTTGGGAGGCAAGAACAAATGCTACAGCTCTGCATGCTGGAAATTAATGGCATTAGCAAGGCAGGAAACGAACACACTCTTTGAAAGAATCAGATGAGTAAGAGTCGATCAGAGATTTTAGTTTTGATGGGGGAGGGAGGCTTGTGAGAAGATCTGCACACATCCCCTCACCCCTTCTAAAAATAAGAAATATCTCAACGAAAACCGGCTTCCAAACTACGGTAACACAGTTGTAATAAGTTATATAAACACTTGCTCTTTGCGTACAACGAATTACAAACAACATCCTGACGAACTCCCGCAGACGAAGAAGGAATGAGCAGACGGTTAATTTTCAGTTGTCAAGATAATGGAAACATTTACCTTTCAACTCTAGTCACGAAGCTTGAAAGTGAAAGTGGTTGATGTTCGACTGAGGTCAGAAAAGTATGGTATACCAGATTGTTTACAGATAGCTGTCAACTGGTCTTGTTTTCTTTCTTTTTAGTTCCACTCAGACCTATTAAACACTCCTAACAACCTCTGTTTTACTTCAGCATGATGTAGTCCGATAGGACCAAACACCCAAAGAAGCCAGACACCAAATACACCAAACAACATAAGACCTACTATAAATATCAGAAAGAGAACTTGACGATGGTAGATTTTTCCTTCCTTACAAAACTTTTCAGCTGAAGATGCTTCTCTGTTCAAGCTTCAAATGTGAGTGAAATGTTAAGAAACTTTTTGTTCCACTCTTTTTCAAAGACACTAGTCTATAACCGTCATTCGACCTTTGGTCCAAGCACTTGACTGTTTTTATTTAGAACTACTCAGTAAATGCCAGAGTCCCTTGAGTCATCTCCACACCAAACCTTCTCCCAGTACTTGTGAGTTATTGAGGACCAGAGAGACAGAGTGGGTGTTTTTGTTTATTGTTTTGTTGTTGATTTTGTTGTTTTTGTTTGGTGGACTAGTCAATGTAGAGAGAGAGTGTGGTTCAAGTTTCAGTAGCTTCATGAAAGCACAGAAGGATGCTACGGCTTCTTGTCTGACAGAAAATTACAAGCCACAGAAAGCCTGTTAGACGGTTAAGATATTTGGTCAGATCACAAGTATTCTTAGTGATTCTGTGCCAGGGGCTCAGCCAGGAGCGAGAAGTTTACTGGGACTCCGACTCATTAATCTTTGTCTGATTCGTAAAATTACATCTTGTGGGAGGAAACAGGGGGGTAGGGGGAGAAGGTGGATTCTGGAAATGTCAAGGGGAATTAATTTTGATGATCCAGGTCTTGATAAGACTTTGTGTATGTCTCTGTAGCACGGTCCTGTGGCACAGCGGGTAAATGCTTTTTTTCCAGTAAATCATGATCGGGTGTTGCTGGGTAAATACAGGAAGAATTTTGACTGCAGTGTTCACCCGTAATTTCCTCTCACGAGCAACTAGAATCCAAAATTCTTTGAAGAAGGACGTAAACCCTTTAATGTGTTCTGCAGATCGCATCATCAAAATTGTGAACAAGATTATGATTATACCAATTAAGTACATATTCCAAGACACCCCCCTCCTAAAACTCTATCTTAGAATCAATGTCAGGAGAGACAAGGAACTGTGCCATTGGTTTAAATGTTGTCCTACAACAGGAAATCCATGTAAAGAACCAAAAATTGTCAAAATGGATAAAAAGGGGGACTCCAGCCCTAAAGATTATCTTTTTTTCTTGTAAATTGTTCTCATTACATTCAGGGAAAGCAATCATCTCGCCCGATGAGCTCAGGAATGTTTACTTGCTTTGACTTGTACTACAAAAGATTTTGCACTGAAGAAGGGAGGACGGGGTGACGACCAGACGACCTTCGCCTTGCCAGACCGATCGAGTGACCTGAAAGGACTGGAGGAGTGAGAAGCTCAAATAATGAGGCTAATCGAGTCACCACATTGGAGAACGCAGACCACAACGATTTGTTTCTCTCCTTCCCCACACTCCACATAAAAGAATCGCGGGACTGGAAAAGATGGACTTCCTAGGGCTTTGCCGCTGTTTACCATCGAAGCGCAAGCATTCTGATGAAGAGAGAAAGAGAGGAAAGAAAGAAGAAAAAAATATGTTAAGAAAACCTGATCGAAGAGGCATCGTGTTATATTCCGACTTGGAAAACTCATTTCTCTTTTACAGTTTATCTTGAGAAGGTTAACACTGACAGCTTTGCCCTTAGAAGAACTCTTTTTTATGTTTGTAATACAGTAAAATATAAAAAATTGCTTCCATAATTACTGTAGGTAATAAATACACTGAACTCTGCATACTGAAATGTGTGGGTGGCATGCAACACTTTTCCAAGGCTTGCATTTGTTACATGGTCTTGGTCTAAGTCAGACCTGGGCAAAGGCCGGCCCGCCTCCTGTATCTGACCGGCCCGCCCGCTGGCCCGCCCGCCAGTATATATACTATATATACAGTATTGGATAAAACTGAGTTAACTATATTAGTCCGGCCCTCTAAAACCATCCCAATTTCTCATGCGGCCCCTTGGGAAAATTAATTGCCCACCCCTGGTCTAAGTTTCTGGAAATACAACAAACCATACAATCAGATGTATTGCAGATAATGTCAATCACTTCACATCACAGTATGCAACATTTTAATTCCGACGAGATTTGTTATCATCGTCGCTCCATAACATCACTGTGTTGTCGAGATTCTTGTGCCAAGTGGGTAGAATTCAAGCGATTATAAATTTTATTATCGCTGCCTCCATCGCGATGAGGTCATTAAGACTGTGGTCTTCAAAAATTTATTTTGATTAACGCCCTGTTTTGGCGAGGATGGATGGGAGCAGGCGGGAAACAGAATTACTTATCGATCTTAAGAGATTTTTTTTTCTCATCATCGCCCTCATCATTAACCAGTCATCAAAACTCTAATCAGCTCGCAACAGTTCTGTCTTAACGATAAGTTTGCACTGTGGAGGTGGAGGACGATATGAGTCAAACAGAAATTAATAGGAGTTCTAAAGATTTTCTTGATTACATGACATGAAACGTGACTGTCAAAAGAAACTCTAAACATCAAAAAACACCACGTGTACCCTGCTAGTCAGCCAGGTGGGCACACGTGTCAAAAACCACGTGACCTGGCACGTGACGAGGCCTGGAGGCCGGCGCCAGAGCGGCTCACATAGCACTGACGTCATAGCAAAACAGAAACAAACCTCATTCATCTGCACTGACTGGGCTTGCATTACTAACTCCTTGATGGAGGATGCTGAAAGGGAAGCCACAAAGCGCAGAGGATGAGGATGCTAGCGCCGGTTATATTTACACCTGTCAGACGTGAAGCCTGATGTCGGATGTTTTTGTCTTAGTTTAACACGAGACATATCTACATCCCAGTTCCTTGTTAACTCAGGGTAAAATGACACAGCTTGTTGTGAAGTTTTTTTGTGAAAGAAAAGTATTAAATTCAAGAATGTTTGTTTGTAGGGAATAAACACTTTACAGTGTTTACCTAACACTATCTAATGTTTTTAATACAGAGCTCTGACATTACTATTTCATGCTATGTAGATAGAGTTTAAAGAATGATTAAATGTATTAAAATATTATGAGTACATCTGCTACTTTCTGTAAGCAAATTGATCTAGGAATATAGTATGTACTGCAAAAGATTAAGTAGCACCTAAAATAAGTTTTCACGAGATTTGAAACAAAAGACAATATTTTCGACGATAAGACAGGTATAATACTCCTTCTCAATCCTGCCATTACTTATCCCTAAAATACAATTTTTTCAAGCATATTTCTCAGCTATATCTTGTCGCCAGATGTAGATATTAGGTTGTGACAATGACAATGATGTACTGCCTCCTTTTGGGACTCGATTCACAAAGTTTTGAATCCAACCACAGTATCAATGTCCAGGCGACCGTCTGTCAGTCGCTTACTCTACTTATTTCTTAAAAACACAAAATTAAGATCATGCTTGCACTCAATGACATAGGTAACAGAAGACTGGTTGCTGAGGACACTCCTTCAAAGTCCTGTCCACCTCTGTCGTTCAGCCAAGATAAAGTTTCCTCCCACGCGCATGCGTGCCTGTGTTCGTGTGTGTGTGGGTGAGGGATAGAGTGTGTATAATTTTTTATTCAGTTGTTGGAAGGCCATCTGGTCCATATCAACATCAAATACTGATGGTTACTTGATAGAAACATTGAGAGGTTGTGCACTAGTATCATTTCTTTTGTATTAAGGGACTGCGAAACAACCTGAAGACATAAACAGAGAGATGGACGCATGCAAGAATCGTGATAAACATTTGAACATTAGAGAACAAGCTCATAGACAAACGGAACTCTGCAGAATATGATGTAGAAGTTTTCTCACATTTCATCGATGAGAACTCGGTTCTCTACATCTCAACAGACAGAGTTCTGTAGTCGGACAGGAGACTAAATGCAGTCGGATAATACAAAAAGCCCTTTGAAGCACGTGATGAGAATGTTTGTGGCTAGATATGATGTTAGATGTCTGGCAATTTGCAGTCGCCAGAACATGTGAGGATGAAACTGCAGACAAAAGGGCAAAGAGCAGAGAAGACACCGCACATATTTTTACAGCAACTCTCCTGCCGTGAGATTCGAAATCCAGCGCACGCCCAGACAAGCTTTTTCGTTTTTCCCGAACTCGAGAGACGAGTAGGTGGCAAACAGGGAGTCAAGAAATATTTGTATATCATGTTTCTTATTTTGCTCTCAACGACACCGTATAATGAGGTTTTTTTATTGTTGTTGTTGTTTTTTTTCTTTATCTAGAGAATCGGATTGCAAACAGTTTACGAAAAATGTCAGATGACGATGATAGTTAATGACAGTTAATAAACAGTTTTCTGTTTCCTACGCTGTTGTTGTGTGAAACCTTTCGCAATTTTCCACGTTTAGCTAAAAAATTTTGTATGAATAAGCATAAATAAAGTAGTCCTTACGAAATAAAAATAAAAAAAGCAAGATGGCAGAGAAATATTCAAAAAGACAGACGACAATAAAAATGAAACAATGATAAATATCATCACCATCTTATCTCTTGATTAAAGCAACTGATTAAAAAGTGATTAGTCACTAACAAATATTGCCTTTGGTTTTTAAATAAAGACTGATTTTTTTCGTCAGGATTTTCTGGCTTTTTTTCCTGCATTCCATCCCTTCTTTCATTCCTTTATCCATTCATTCAATCATACCTTCCTTTCTTTACTCCTTCGTTCTTCCCTTCACACTTTTCTTCATTTTTTTCATCTGTAAGCCAGCCGGTCTACCAACCAGACATGCCTCTAGTATCAGTCACTCCCTCACCTCACTATGGACCAGAGGACGAGGACGTTGCCAACGATAGCGAAGGCGGCGATGAAGAAGACGACGACGCCGATGCAGACGTGTGTGGCGTAGGGTAGAGGCTCCTGCTGCAGCCAGTGGGGGTCGACCAGTCGCTCCCACTCCCAGATCCGCCGCCAAGCATCCCTCCTCGGATTGCTCGAGTTCTCCGGCAGGGTCAAGGTGAAGGCCACCACATCGTTGACGTCAGAGAGGAAGGGCCGATGGGAAACGTTGTTCGATTCCAGAGGCAGAGAGGCATTGCGAACGAGGGACAGCATGGATGCCCACGTGTTAAACAAGGTCATCGAGTGCGGAATCAGAGACGAAGGGGAGGTTAACAGGACTAGACAAGGATCACGTTCATGAAGACCCTTTAATGTCGATAGACGAGCTACACGAGACAGGCGGAGAAATTATCTGGTAAACAACATCATTTCAATCTCTGTTTTCGATTCACTTTTTTTTTCCTCCTCACAGTTCTTTTCTTTAAAACTTCATTGATCCTTTCATTTCTTTCATTTTTTTAAAATACTGAAGAGCTAAATGAGCACCGGTATACACTATAAAGAAAAAAATTCAGAATTTCACTGATGTCCAATCCAATCTTCTTTGTTGACGATGACAGCGTGTGTAATTCGCTGAAAACCAACAATAGTTACTCCCCAGGAGTAATGACCAGTCTCGGGTACCACGTGACCACCCAGAAAATTCGCAGACGCTAGACTCTTAACAAACAACAGCAGCTTCGAACAACGGCAGTCGACTTGCCCACGAAGGTCCCTCTCTTTGATCTGTCCATTGTCATAACGACACCGAAAGCAGACCTGCAAAAATGGTCTCCATCATTTTAAACAGCACGCAGTCTGCATGAAGCCGGCTTTAGTCAGCAGAGCCATAATCGATACGTTTGATCATGTGAGCATGCGCAGTCCTGACACTTTCTGACGTCCAGCAGGCGGCGGGCAAGTGGTCCAAGACGCGGGTCACAGCGCGGTCAGCGCCACCACCTGGAATCAATCAGGACCTTCAGGTTAATTCTTGCCACTAACTTCCACAACATTTATCTCTGTCCACCTCTTTTTTGCTCCCCTTTTGGGGAGAAGGAGGCGTTAGTAGGGTGCAATTTATTGGCTTGGTAAAGCTCAGTGCAAGATCGTTTTTTTCCCAAGATCCGGAAATATGGGGCGGGGTAATTAATCCTCTTACTTTGTGTTCTCGGGATAAAGACCCTCAGACATCGACATGCACAAAACAAAGTCGGCAACACATACATTCACAAAAACATGTATGTTTACATTGTCAAAACTACAAGCAGCGACAGGGATGGGCCATAGCTATAAAGAGATGTTTGCAAGATAATGAAATGGTTCGCTATCGACATTAAAAGAAAATGGAAAGCTATTGGGAAGGGACTGAAGCATATACAAAAACCACACACACATACATGCACGCGCACTGAAGAAAACCACACATACACACACAGAAACACAAACAGCTATTTCTTGTTGATTAAATGAATTTTTTTCCCCCGATTCACAAATTTGTTGTGACCTGGTTCTTGAATTTTTCATGTATGCAATCAATGCTGCCGTTTGCAGACGTAAATCCTGCTCCAGCAAACAGTTTTCTTCTCTGTCGTCTGCATTTTGTTGTAATAGCAGATGTCTCTATTTCTGATATGAAATGCGTTTGTGAGTCTGGTTACACATCCTGATACCTGTTGACTGGTGCCAGCCTGCTCCTCTACTAGTCCTGAAACTTGCCAGTTGTATAAAATCTTAGACAAACACCTTCAGTCGTGCAATGAACTGTTCTTCTTGAGCTGGAAAAAATCTGCTTCATCTGTAAGGTCAACGGGCTTCTTAATAAAAATTTGGCTATGATTTCATCGTCAGAACACAATATCCTTTTCCCCAAAAATGCGATTTCTTCGCAACTGATGCCTTTGAATAAATATTATCGTGAATCCCATCGTATTTTATTCATACGATGCAAAATCTTTGAACAAATCGAAAACCCTACAATGTCTTTTTTAAGCAAACTAGGTGTAGTGATCCGCTGTTTTTCATCGACGGAAGAAAGTAGTTCACACAGATTTTGGGAAATAATAGCTACCCTGGCACCTAATCATTAGAAAGCCACCAGTCGCCACTAGTTCTGGAAAGTCTTTCTTACTTGGATAAACATGGACACAGGTTTGATATGTTTGGCAAAGTTTTTGTATGACCTATCACGAGTGGAAAATAGGCCAGTAAACCACTCTGATACAAAGGGTCATCAGGGTAGTGGGTGAACAAGAAATATAATATATAATTTCATATAATTTCAGTTTATTAAGAGTTATCTAGCATTTCAATAGAAATATGAAGCTGGATCGTCTTCCAAGCTATGCTAAGCATCATAATCAAAACAGGTAAAGATAAAAAAAAAATTTCTAAATCTTTTAAAGACAGAGATTGAAAGCCGGAATATTAAAGACTAATAGAAGGAAATTATTTCTTTGCAGTTGTGGGAGACAGGCGAAAGACGATGAACAGAGACATGTATTTTTTTTGTTTAAGCTTCATTGTTATTTACTGGACATTTCTACACACCTCTCCCGGCCATTCATCATTGATTTCATTATTGTCAGGGAATGAACGTGCTGAACCCTACGTAAGCATTGTTCTTTGTGTTGACGAAAGTGAGGCTGACTGAGAAATAAACTGAATAAAAAAATAAATAAATAAAACAAACAAACCCTGGAGCTGCGTGGCCTTAAAAACCTCACACCGATATAATCGTCATGTAAAAACTTTGCCGAACTTGATCCAAAGACTATCTAAATTGTCTGGTAAAGTATGGCCTGTAGCAAGCTCTTCAGTTCAGGATTGCTTTTTTTAAATCACTTATCAATGTCTCATTCACTGAAGACTTTTTTCTGAAGTATACCAATGCAGGATGGAGCACGTGGGAGCAGCCTGTGGGAAGTGACAGATCAGTTGTGATGTGTGGGCTGCCAGTGATGCGGTCTCACCTCCAAATTGTTTCTTCCTCAACCTCCCAGAGTAAGAATGAAGACCGTTGTTAACCGAGTAAAGAGCCGAAGTGTCGAACCTCCCACGTGTCACAAAGTTCCGTTTGACTGGCAAATTTATTGGCAGATATGTTGAAACTTGGCTCAGCTTACCGAACAAAGTTCTAGTGCCAGTAAAAGTTCACCCGAAACTATCTGTTTCCAGTAACCTTCACATAAAACTTTGTCAGACTTGGTTGATTTCTCAATAACATTTGTCCGGTTGTTGCGAAATCAACTATTTTCGATAACTTAGTTTAAATTTCCTTCCATTTTATATTCCACACTTCCTGCTCGTTTGCAAACTTATGAAAAACATTTTTTTTCCTGATGGATGTGTACGGCAGCGTTTTAACGAGTCTGAATGCGACTTTGGATGTGATAATGATAATAGTCCCTCTCGGGATTTGTCTACACGACAGTAAGATATTAGCTACAATCAGCTTAGTTGTGCCTTGTCTGCCAGGGATGGTGGGTCTGGCAGATTTTCCCACAAATCTGATATCTACAATTCAATTTACCTGCCCTGTCGGGATTGCCGAGATTCAGGAAACAAGGATACTCAATGTCTGTTAGTGTGGCCTCAGATGCTCGATACTCTCACACCCATCCGTTCACAACAAAATTAAACTTATTCTTCCACGCCATAAAGTGTTCAAAAAAAGAAGCCTCTCCTAAAAAAAAAATAGTATAGAACTTTAGTCTCAATTTGTGGTGAGAAACAAATGAAATAATTCACTGGCAACCGGAAGTGTAGTTGATGGTGAGAGAAGAGCGTTGCTGGAAGGTCCGTGCCCTTTGACCTACACACGGATGGACTATTTCTTAACCAGTGTGTGCTCTGAACTATGCACTAACATTTAGTCCAAGACAAAACCTTTAACTGTTGCACGAAGGCCTTATAAATCCTTTCTCCATGATGTGGACCTAACAGACATCTAAATAAACTTTCTGTCAAATATCAAACTGTCAACATAATTTTCCGTAAGCTGTTTTATATTTTCGGTCACCGATATCTCTCTCTCTGTTGACTTTCACTACTAAAGGCCAACCTATTGTTAACTTACTGATTACTCATATGTAGGCGGACAAAGCCTAATTGCATCATTGTAACAGAGATGGGTACAGGCGGATACAGACACAAGCAAACGAAACAGATCACGAAGAAAGGCGGAAAAAAAAGAGACAAAGCTTATTTAGTTACCTGGTAACGAGATGGGCTGCCGACCCGTCGCCCACACTCCAGCCTCAGAAGTCAATTAAGGTCTCAACTGTCTTTCTATCTTTCTTTTTTTTTTCTTCTTTTTGAATGGGAAAAAATTGTGAGAGTAAGAAGGTGAAAGCATTAGAGAAGCGAACACTGAAATGTAAACTAAGAAGGTGTGCAGACGTGTGAGAGGAACACAATGAAATAAATAAACTCGTGGTACTCTCCATCTTCTACAGTCACCTTTATCTGTTTATGTTATAGTTCACAGTACTCTTCTCTCTGCCTCTTCTTTCTCTCTCTCTGCTTACTCGTCTTTCTTCCACTTTCTTTCTTTTTGCTTTCTGGCAAAACCTGGGCAAGGCAGATAGACACTATTATTCAAATCGGATTGGAAGAGAAATCGATACAAAAATCGATTTTGCCATTGGCTGGAAAACATTGCCATTCAAAGGCCGTGCAAGCTGGTTTATATGTTAGTTATACGGATAGGTTCCTCTCATCGACACTTGATATCAACCTCCTTCATCTAGAATTTCCATCAACATGTTTAATTATTCACGATGTCAGGTTTAATGAGATGTCCACGTGACATCTATGAGAGTATATATAGAGAGAGAGATCGGATGTCACCGGGTCCACTTCTGCCAGCTGAGATTTATTGTCATCTTTTTGTTTATCGCTTCATTTGAGTGAAACTTATTCGTGTGCGGAGTCAGGGTCGAGAAATAATAATTATATATATATGCCCACGCCCACACACACTCACAACTCGAATGACAGGTTCATTTCGTCATTCAAACCATATAGACATATTTATGCACGAACCTATCCGCCCATGCGTGTGTGTGGAAATAGTGAAAATACTTGTTGTCTTCATGTCTTTGTCAAGGCTGTGACCTGGTTCATATTTCACTGCTCAGCCTGCGAAGGTGTGAGAGTAGGAATGAGTGCGTGCTTGCGTGAGCGACTGCAAGTTTCTGGAAGGATGAATGAGTACAATATATTTTGTAAACGGGTGGCCAGCCACTCAATTCCAGAGGACACAAGTAGGTGGCAAGACAAGCTCTACATGGAGACTGGCGACTGAGCCGCAAATCCCGGTGGGTGCGTTTTTCAGTTTGAAAAAAAAAAATTCTAATTTTTCGAAATTTCCTTCAGAAACCGTTACTCGAATATACTAGGGTTTACAATTTGTTATTACATCCGTTTTTATAGTGTAGGAACAGTTTTGTGGCTGAGAGCAAAAGTTCGATGCTCGCCTGGAGAAGGAACCTAAATGTCGGGAGCAATTTTATTTTGTGTAGCGTTTTATTTAGAGCCAGCGAAAAATCTTTTAGCACAAAAATAAACAAAAATAAAACGTTCTGGAGCAACAAGCAGCTACTAACAATATCATACAACATTTTGTGCAATCGAAACGAATATTTCTGCCAAATTTGATTGGGGTCGGACATATGGTTTGTATTTGATCATTAGATACCCCTCACTGGGGCGCCTATCATCGATACCGTGAGGGTTATCTGTGAGAGGTTCAGATCTCGTTTCGGGCACGCTGTTTTTTCTCTGCATGTGGCATCTGTTTACACGGCTGCCTTGCCGTTATCATAGCCTTAATTGCTGGCTGGGTGTAAAACACCAATTTGCCTCTCTCTCACCCCTCACTCACTTCCTGCCTTATTAATTAAGTTGATTGATTATTCATAGACATTAATGGATGGATGTATGATGTTTCCTTGTATAATGCAGAATCCCAGCACTTGGCCAGGCTCTCCGCGACTTGGCTTACAGGCCAAGAATAAGAGAACACACATACATACACACATACACACATATCTTAACCAAGGATAACATAGAACATAAACTACAGAGAGAACGCAGGGCCTTTAACGCCCTGTTAAAACTTCTGCTGTTTCATGATTTTGAACTTATGCATTGTGTACTTTTATTTTTATACTCGCGACATCATTTTTTATTTGTTTAAAGCCTCAGCTCGATACAGCCCTACAACCATTACACATTTTTGCCAATGCCCGCCATGGAAATAAAAGCCGGAGAGCAAATATGCAACAGAAAAAAAAAAAGAAATATAAACATGGGTTTGAGTTCCAGAACAATGCACTCACTTTTCTCGTCCCTGCCTTTCCGATCTTCGAATTCCTTCTCTGCGTGGGAAGAGACCCTCACATCACTTGCCACATCGCCGGTGGGAATAAACTCACACACCTACGGGAGTTGAAGATGGCTGCCGAGGGAGGCTGGTGGTTACGGCGGAGCGGTCTGAGCTCAACATTTGGAAGAGTGATTCGTCCCGAGAGCGGAGCCTCCGAGCCTCCATTGCTGGATCAATCCAGTGGCGGGTCACTAACTACGTTTCCCGACCTTCTTCCCAATCATTAAAATAGTTCCGACAGCGGAAGCTGACCTAACCGGAACTTCTCACCGCCTGTGAGGGGGTCGCTCGTGAAAGGAAGAAGAGCGCGAGAGGAGAAAACACGTGCCAACTGGCGCAACAGCTTGAAACATATTTATCGTATGTCACACAGGTTGGGGGGTGGAGAGGATACAAAAATTATCCCCAGGCAACACAGTAAAGTCGATGAAGTATCACTTTTTTGTTTTACTTATTTGTAAGTCATTAAATACTGTTATGAGAAGGGATGTAAGCGGCACGCACGCAAAACAAACATTTCATTAAAGGTTAGCAAACAAACTTCCGTGTGATGTAGAACTAAGACAGGAAGTGACGGTGATCATTGCTGGGATTTGGTCATGTCATAAGGTCACGTGACGGAGAACGAGACTTCGTCGAAGAGTCCGTGAAATTTCTCTTATTGAACACAAAATTCTACAAAACCTTCAACTTTTTCCACGTGAACAGACACAAAAATAGACGAGATTCAAATTAGTCTTACTCTTTACGAGATTCTAAGCAGTTTTATTTTGCCTTTAGAATCCCTTTAAATAGTGCTTCGAGTACGAAGAGGTGAGCAGCGAATAGGTAGTGGCTTCAGCTCTGCCATCTTGTTCTGACTGAATGACAGTGAACAACACACTGATTAAGCACGCATCACACGGCAAAACATTTCAAACAGCTCATATATAAAAGGCTCCATGCGACTTTTTCTCTGGCGTCACACCCAGGGGTCATCGCAAGCCCTTAATCGTTGATGAGAAACGAAAAATGTGGTTTGTCAAGCTGCCGCCAAATCAATTTATTGCCCTCAGTGCGACTGCCGAGGACGCCCACGTGTCCTCACATATAGAGAAGCATACATACTTTCCACTTCAGTTGTGGGGTTAAACAGGTGTGCCACACACATTTAAAAATATACTCTATTCAACTTTATCACGCACTGATTTTTTTAACGACATTATTTTGCAAGCTTCACCTACCACATCACATAGAAAAATGAACATCAAACAATCTCTCTCCGAGTGTTTTGCGCATTAGCGGGAGTACGTCAATACCAATATGAAGAATATCAGACAGAATATTGGCGTCTGTTTTTTTTTTTTTGAAAAGGAAAACTTCGTAAAAATAACTTTTTGGCTCTTTCCAAAAGTTTGCAAACCTAATAAACCAACTGTATTAGGAAGGGTATCTCGGGGAGAGATTTTTTCAATTTTCTGGACGGAATGCAAAATATCTCGCATTCAAAATCGCAGACCAGGCTATTTTAAATAAGTAAATAATAATGTTTCTTTTCCTTTTAACCATGGTCAGTCAGTCATTTGTCTCTTTACCGGTACCAGTCGTTGGATAGACACATGGATAGACGCGGCAGCTGACGGGGCCCACAATGTCTCAACCAGTCCAGTCTTTGACATTCGTAGTCCAGTTTTTCTTCTGGTCACCGCGGCGTCGACTACAATCCAAGGGAGCTTGAAGGACTGTCTTCTACGGAGTGTCGTGCGGGTCACATGACCAAAAGACCAGCCTACATCACAAGTTGAGGTTCCTGATGTCCTGCGAGTGTGGAAACCGTGCTTCGTCGTTGGCTCAATTTTCTTTGAATGAGATCCAGAGAAGCCTCCTCAGGAACTTGTTCTCGAATGCTTTGGTTCTCCTCACTGTGTCGGCCAGCAGGGTCCACATTTCACAGAGCAGGATCGCAACTACAAGAGATTTGTACGGCTGTTACATTGTAGCAAGCCTGATGTCATGGCTATGCCAGATCCTATCCAGCTTAGCAATCTCCGCTGTTGCTGTTGCGGTCCTGATGCGGATATCTGATGGAGCGGACGTTCTTGGCTCCCGAGTAACTGAAGCTGCTTACCTCTGAGCTCAAAGTGATTACACAAAAAAGTTGTACGAGCTTGACTTCTTTGTGTCTTTTGTTAGTCAAGTGTTACAAAGGTAAGAAGGTATCCACGACAATTAAAACACCAGTTTCGCAACAAACTGAAAATAAAATAATGCTATCTCAAAAGTAGGTCTTTTAACTATCACGTGTCTTGCTCCTGGGTGCTAAGATCCGAGTGCCCATCAAGAAAAACTCCATGTGACAAGGCTTTGTGCAATCCCATGATGCTGACCAACGGCTATGCGTTTTCCTGGAGGATACATAACTTGCGTAGACGATTTCTTTGACGGAAATGGTTCTCAACTTGCGAGCTTAAGTTAAAACCTCAAACACTAATTCCCTTGGCACTTATTTGCTTATGGGCTTTCTTTGCTTTCTGTGCAGACAGGAAGAGTTAGCTGATGGCTAACACCTCTAATACTTGAGGCAGTGGTGGAGAAACCAGGAGGGACAAGAGGGAGGGAGGACAGCCGCTCCCTTAAGAAGATGCTGATGAGGCAAGAATATGAACATCGTTCACTGTCAACATGGAGCTTGCTACCTCCCTTCCCCTCCAAAGCTAAGCATCTTCCTACGCCTCTGACTTGATGGACGAGAGAAAGCAAGAAGAAAGGAAACGACCATGCTGACAAGCGACTAGAGAAAACGAAAGGTGTTGAACGACTCGGGATTGGACAATAAAATAAATTAAGTAAACTAATGATAAAAATGTTGAAGGTTTAAAATAAATTGATGAATTAGCAGAGAAGGACAATAATTAGAAACGAAAAAATATATACACTCGTAATGAGCTTCCCACACAGGCAAAGAGTAATAACTCTTATTAAAAAGAATGAGGAAGAATCAGCTTAACCATTTTCACCTATTTTCTTTTATTCTCTCTTTTAAAATGTTCTCTTATTAAGATCCTGACCTTATTACAATTTTTGTTTGTCATTTATGAGAATGGCGCTACTTCTGTTATATTTATTTGTTAGAGTGCGTGGTTGGGCAAAAGATGACTTATTCTCAGCTTTCGAGGCTGGAAAAAAAATTCCTCGGTATTCATTGCAAACAGCTAGTGTGATGCATTATCTATATCCGTGCATGCCTGTATTTTGAGAGAAAGTACTGCGTGCGTGTGAGAGATAGATACCATCTTTCTTTGAAGGTATGGTTAGTCGCATGCAGCCCACCTCCTTTCAAACAGTTGGAGATTTGTCGGCAGAAAGAATGAACATCTCTCGGGTTATGAGTGACAGACATCTGTAACTTTGACCAGCTTTAAGTCAGACAGTACTCACTAATAACAAAGCTGTAACAGCTACAATTCTGATGAGATGGACCACCTGCTGTACGATCAAAAGATTTAATTTTTTTCACTGATTGACTATTAAATGAGACTAATATGGCGAGTCTTCCTGATCCTCACTGCTCTGACCACTATCTTTGCCTACTGTTTTGATTGTGACATTAAATTTTGTGGCAAATTCCTTGACTATAATCACTGTCGCCGCCTTTTTGAAAAAATAAACTTGGAAAAGTGTAATTAAGCCTCGGTCTCTCTTGTGTACAAGTGTGTCACTGGCTGAATGGCCTCAATAACAGCGCCATTATGTCTGGTGGAGAAGCGGAGTTTATTTCCTCTGATTTTAAATGGCTATAACACTATCAACTTGATTGCTTCATTTACTTCCCAATGGTTTTTTTAAAAGAATTATTAAATATATTGTAGCAGAGGTGAAGCTCCTATTAGGTCGCCTATTCACGCTCAACGTCTGAAGACCTACCATGACCCTGCCGACCATTCCTGTCAATGCAAACTTTGAAGAACATGACAAAGAAGGTATTTCTGGTCTTCCAACTGACAGTCTGACGGCAGATGATATTGTACGAGGCTGTAAAATTACTTGGATGCAAGAATACGAACACTTCGGGCAAGTATTAAAAAGTAGGATTTCCAATTAGTGACTGTACTTGGGAACCGGCCGCCAACCTTGCGGAGGAGTAAATAACAGAATGTCACGCCAAGTTCACCCTAAGGGACAAAAGCTAAAAAAAAAAACACCTAAGGCGAGTTCTTAAACTACATGAGTTTTTTTTTCTTTCCCTTCTTCCTACTTTTTTCTGATTTATCTGACCTGCATTTTATGGGGCTTGTACGTGTGTTAAGAGTGTTGGCCGCATGTCTGGACGCAGGAGAGGTTTTTTTTTATTATTTCATTTTCTATGGATCTATTTAGTAGTGCACAAATAATAATGTTCAGTTAATAGTGTACATTTAATAGTTTAATATATATATTGAGGTAAAGTGATGTCCCCTCGCCTTTTCAGCGGAAGGGTGACCTCTCTCCGTTCTTTCTTTTATTTTAATAGTTCCCTTGGCTGTTTGCTGAATATTGCTGATCTCTGCTTTGAGTTATGTTCGCCTGCCACTATTCTGAACTGTTTTCCTGAATATGTGCTTCGTTGTTACCTTCTTTTATTTTTTTTTTTCGTCTGACGGTGTCAAATGCCATATCTGCGCCATCTTGTCTCTGGGTTTTCGTTTGCTGCATTAATTCTCTATTTTCCCACATGTGTTCAACGCTTTCTGCTGTAAGGTCCATTTTTCTCACATTTTTCCCGCTGCTTCAGATAGTGGAACTGGATGAGTCAACACTCGTGGCCATGAACCTCTGACCTTTTGTGTACACTTCTGCCTCCTGCCTCCTTGTCTTCACTGGCATTGTAGTGATGCCAACTCCGTCATAGCTGTGCGCGCCAGAACCTTGACAACCATGTTTTATTTTGTGCTTTCAGCCCACCTTAATAGAGGGGAAAAGGCACTCCAAAAAGCACCTTCGTCTTCTAATGTAATAGTGTACATATAGTGTAGTGGCATTTGTGTCCATAATTACCGAGCAAATAACCGACATTCGTAAGCTATATTTGACTGTCCTCCATCTTCACGGCCACCTATATCTTATTTTAAATTTAATCAAGACTTATTTTCCCTGTGCTCAAGTTAAAAAAAATATTCGTTCGTCTGGATTTCTAAATTGTCTCTCGTTTATTTAGTGCCGCGTGCGTGAACAGGTGACTGACAGCAAGACTGAAAGTGCACGCAATATTCACAGGGCACGGCTTCCCGAACGAAAATTAAAATAGGAAAAAATATTCGGATGTATGACCATCATCCTTGTATTCTTGACCGTGCAGATGGACGTACATTGCAGCGAAGGTAAAATCTAGCGGGTTAAAAAAAAATTCCCCTCTGCAGGTAAGCAAATCTGATGTTGGAGCACAATATTACAATGCTTATGTCTGAAGATCATTTAGCCACGTTTCGATTTGCCAGACTACGATGAGCATGGATCTCTCTAGAAGCTCTCTGGAGTGGTAAACGGTCGAGTGTCAATAAGTCATTGTTTAGCTTACGACTCGAAGAACTGCCTTTAATCTTTAGTCAGGAAGACTTCCGCGATGACAGTTATCAGCCTTATCTACTTCCTGGCATTGTCCGCCCTGCTGTCAAAGATAAGACACCTAATGAGCATTCATTTCTGAATGCCATGTAACAAATGTTTTATTCTAATTCATCTAGGGAATTCGGGGAATGGCTGGCGAACACAAGCCTACATTTCGCAAATTAAAAAATCATCAAAGGTCACTGTTGTTTCAAAGACATCAATTAAAGTATTTTGTGTGTATTGTAGTCGTGGCAGTGAGGGAGAGGAAAACAATGGAGAAAAGGAAACGTATATCACCAAACTCATTTGTAAGACACTCCCCGATAAAGCTCGTGGGAGACAGGGTGTCTGTCTTGTGAAATCTAATTCATTTCAGAAAATAATCTACTTTCTTGAAATGAGCTTTTAAAATGGACCCCAGTACATCTCGTTTCCTAAGTCTGTTCTGACCACTCTATTTCGCCATTCACATCTTGTGTGGGGAGGGGGTGGACCTGTTGGCAGACTTACTCGGCTTCAAGACATTGAGACACAAGAACTGCCCACACTGTTTACAGATGCCTGACTTGCCCTGCCAACCCTTGGGATGGTGTTACAATAAGACTTCACACCACGGACGTCACGTCGGGGGTTGGGACCATAGAAGTCACACACACATACACACTACCTACATTCTCACTTATATGGGAAGACGTATTTATCGCGATAAAAATAACAACAAAATGAATTGCGTTGGTCGAGGGTATGAAACACTACCATGCACTTTCACTGAGGTACTCCCTGCAGGTGAAGCTCATTTGGAAGAAACGCCAGGAAAAGACCTCGACGGCACAAGGCATCGAAATGCAGTTTACGAATTGGCCAATGCACTTTCTAACGAGGGGTCAGATTTAGCAAGCCCAGGGGGTAAAAAGCGCGAAGATCATAAGCTGGGGTTAGACTGGCAGGCGTCAGACTGATAAAAGTATCTACATATCACATATTCAGCTCTTCTGTCAATTGAGATAAAACGTGAGTAAAAAATTTGTCTATTTTGTTTTTTTCTATCCGTTGTGTTCAATCCCTCTTGTCAAACCACGCTACGCTTCAGCTGTTATTTGAAAGTTCTAATTCTTAATGGGTTCAGCTGCTTTTTCTGCAGAGAAAATTTTTGTTGGCAGCCGTACATTCTAAGCTGATGTAAGCTGAAGCATTTTAGCTC
The DNA here is from genome assembly GCA_004794325.1 of Pomacea maculata. Taxonomy (NCBI): domain Eukaryota; kingdom Metazoa; phylum Mollusca; class Gastropoda; order Architaenioglossa; family Ampullariidae; genus Pomacea; species Pomacea maculata. Next base: position 248,347 of record SRHC01003136.1, read on the forward strand.
GTTCAAAAGAAAAACAGAACGAAAAGAAAACTTTTAAACTCTGTTAAGCCCCCAATTCCTCTTATCTGTGTGTGTGTGCGCGCGCGCCCCCCAGAAAGAGGCAGTGTGTGTGAGAGAGACGGAAAGAGTACTAAGACTGAGCCTTAAAAGGGTAATAATTTTATTATTATTGCAAACATTCAAACACGTGTATAAACCATTGAAACTGTTGTGTTAAAAGTTCAATCACACCATTTATCCAAGAGAGATAATCACTTCAGCGTTGGCAGTGTCTTTTTGTCTATGTCTCTATGACAAGGGAAAAAACTTATGAAGACGAACAGATTGGGCGACGTTCACCAATGATTTCCAGGAACACTTTTATCAACGACGGTCTCTTTTTCAAATGCCTTATTTCACCTTAACAGAAACACTTAAAGAAACAAACTCGTCGGTGATCCCCATAACTAACATGTGAGAACATGTTAGTGCATTAGGTCAGCGGCTGTCAGCTGTTTGTAAACGCAACTTCCACTTTCCATAACTCCTGAAAAAAACAAAATGACATAAAATACGACGAAATTGTATTAAAAATGATGAAGTTTTATTTAAAATGAAATGTGCAATGAGCAATTTCTTCAATTCAATTTCTCTCTCTAACACACACACACCATGCACGCGTTCTCGTTTGGACCAAGGATCTCACTGCAGACAGGTAGATAGGCAGACTGTGGGAATTTTGTTGAGTTGCAAACTCCAGCCGTGAGCTCAGGTTTGGGTTATACTAACGTTAACTACGCCATCGCCTAGACTGTATTCTGACATAAAATCGCAATTGCTTCGAGCTGACTGACATGAAGCAAATAATAAACAAACTTTTTTTTAGCATCTGACAGCTATCAAAAGAAGTACGAATTTTAAAGAGTCAAAGAAATTTAGAAACATAGGAGGAAAGTAAATGGAGAAGTTTATCAGATTATAAGACAATATCACGATGAAAACGCTAGCTAGTAACATTAAATGAATTTTTTTAAGTCGCTCTCTTGTTTAATAGCCTAAAATGTAAAAATACCATAAGAGGCCAGACAGTGAAGCTGTGTTCCGGGAAAAAAATCAATGCAATGAACCTACTTCTAATGTAGTCTAAAGTTACCTTCGCATAACCAAACCTAAATTTGGCCAACCCTATAACAAAGTGGTCATGCCATCAAAACATACGTCGCCTATTGGACTATTAAAAGAATCGAAAAGCAAAGATTTCCGTAAGTCCACACCACAGACAAGACAACGTACCAGTTCCTTTACACGCTGGTACTGAAAAAACTGTGGGAAGTTGGTGTCCACCTGTGTGCATACAAAGCGTACAGGTCCTTGGTCCACGCTAGCCAGGTCCGCAAGGTTCTCCCGGAACTGCTCGTAGGCGGGGCTCACGATGTCCAGGTCAGCTATGCTGAACACCTGCCTTGGAGAATACACAATCGAAAGGTTAACTGCATTTTACCATTACAACTCGACGGTGTCAACCTCCGGGGTTTACCGTAGACAAACCCTAGAGAAACACAAAAAGCAATTTTTTCGCAAATCAGATTTATATATTCATGGAGTTGAAAGGTGCCGATTTCTCACAAAACTCAATTATTGCAATATTTATACTACTTACAGAGTCATCATACCAATACTAGCATGACGACTAGGGCCATACACTGTCACTAAATTTTGTGACTGTAGGTACTTCCAACATTATAAATATGCATAAAGATTATAATTACTAGCTTTCAGAATTTTGCTTTTGAATGTTTCATGCATCATAGTATATTATTATTTTCCTGCTTAACACATTATTTATCCTTTTAAGCCAAATGCAAGTTGTTAAAATAAAACCTTACATTTTTTCTTATTCATTCACACTTGATAAACAAAAGTTGTTATTATTATCGACATCTCTTTCCTCTCTCTCTCACACACACATATCACACGCGTGCGCATATAAATATCATATATATTTTAATACAATCAACGCAAAATGTGTAGCCCTAGAGTGTACCGCTTAAGCTTTCTTCCAATTTCTCTGAGCCCTTCATTGTGTCGGAGTTGACATAAAAGGCCCCGGTGTCCAATTTAGGCAGCATGCCCGATCTAGGGAATTACCGAGACATTTTATCATTCAAGGAGAAAGATAATAATATTAATCGTCTCCTCTCCCCTCTCAGAAAATCTCAAGTAGGAGGAAAAGATAGAGTGTGTCAATCAGCAGACTCAAATGATACATAATATTCCTTCAACAGCCCCATCTGCTGTTATGAAATCTGCATTTTTTTGAAGACCCTTGTTGCAGACGAAAGAGTTATTGGCTCAATTGTGCAATATCCAGTAACTCTTAAATATCACCATTTTTCGATAATGGTCATATCCAGTGACCAACATTAAAATATCATCTTTCATTGTAGGCAGCATTCTCTAACCAAAGCGAAGATATCACCTTTCGTTATATATTTTTTAACATATAAAGATGTCATATGGGATGCAGGAAAGGTTAGACGGAAGGTGCGTGCATTCGAGTGGGTGGATTGGTTACATTAGTAACCACCTGGTTCTGAGTTTGTATTGTGTAGGAGAGGAGCTGCCGGAGCACCGACAGAAAACCCCAGACGGCCAACCTTGCGAACGGGTGTTACATCCAGAGATATATGAAATATGAAGCCACATTTTTGTAATTTTGTGGGAAACACAATAAAAAAATGCAATGTAAAGGAAATAAATACTGGAAAATGCGTGCTTGTTGACACAACATCAGTTACCTCTTCTCTACTGTCAAGTAGGCCGTTTTGGCCGGAGGTCTGATGAGAATGCTGTACAGAAATCGGAAGAACACGTCAGTCAACTCTACATCATACACGACTGCAACAAAGAGAAAGAAGAGAACAATGCAAAACACACGCCTGACGTGAAGTGCAGGTGTTATTCCTTTTGTTACACCTTTCCTGTTGATGGCGCCTTGATGCTCAGGCTTCCTTGGTTTCCTCCGGGCAAGCTTAGGCGGCACTCTTCATTAGATCAGACGCGCCTGTCTGTTGTCATGGTCACCAAGCTGTCAAGAGGTGCTCAGCTTAGCAGCTATAGTAGTCCAGACAGGAGATGCTAACAATAACAATGAGGATAAAATGGAAAGACAGAAAGGAATTCCAGAGGCTGCAGTTATGAAGCAAGAGCAAGTTGTTTCCCCATGGCAAAATGTGGAACTCAAGGAGCGGTGACTCGTTTCCTAAGTTATAAAGCACTGTCCACACTTCCTGGTTCCTGACCCTATGACACAGTTGCCGTCGCTTTATAACTGCAGTTTCTGGGGCAAAATAACTTTAGAACCTGTTTGTTCTGATTATCTCAATTAATGGTGTTACCTTCAGCCGCCAGAATGACTGAACAGTTCTCCAGCACTTGTAAATCCTGGGCCCTGAATGGAAACTCACTCCTAGTCGGCCGTTGATCTACACAAATGAAAAGTTCAAGCATTAATATGTCAAGTGAATACTCAAGGTCTAAATTATTATTACTACTTTACGCTAAAGTTCTCGTCTCAGTCAGCGACTTGCTCATCCTCTATATTTCACCTAAACGAGAATATGTTAAAAAAAATTATAATGTCATATCTTTTTGGTCACGTAAATTACCCAGCATGGTAAATCTTTATGTAAAATGTATTTCTTTGGTCTCCACCCACTCCTGTCTCTCACTTATATATCTAGTGCTCTAGTCTTTTGGAAAATACTACAAACAATAAGAACTAATGTTACATTTGCTGTTCTAAACCACACAACTCTTACAGGCTTTTAAGTATAAAGCAAACGCAATGCTAGAGCAAACACTACTCACTATATTCTGGAGAAGGAAATGCCTGAGTATTCCAGTCTAATTCTCGAACACGAACTTCTCCCTTCACTGGTAATGTGTCTGTATTCCTTTCCACGTTACGCTGGGCCAACTTAAGCAGGGGGTCTCCCTTGTCTTTTCAGAATAAACAATAAATTCATAAATACTACCACATCTGACCAATGAACAAAAATAAGTTTATGTGTCAGAGAGCAACAAAACAATTACATCTTTAACATTTTTTTAACAAATGACGACATAAATCATGTGCATGTCTTTTCTCAAGGCCAGCTTTTTTTGTACGGGCACTGCCCAGTTTCTTTGCCTGCTAGCCTTTCCCAGCCAATTTTAGAGAACTGGGTCTACTTGGAGAAGTATGCTATGCCACACACCTGAAGTGTGTGCCTGTCTTCCCCAACTCTTTTTAAGTGGTCTGGTAACCATTCAACAGCTGGGTCTACTGAGAGAAGTATGCTACACCACAAGGGTTTAAAACCAACCAAAGAGTGTGACTCTAGTTTCTGATGCCAGTACTCTAACCACTCACAAATGCTTAAAATATAAAACTTCATTCATACACACCTGTGCAAAAGACAGTTTGGGCAATGTATGCTGCAACAATACTTGTCAACCCTACGCCTGCTCCAAGATCCAACACAATGGCTTCATGAAAGGATTGCCATGCATACAGCATGAAATCGCATAAAAGCAAAGCACCCAGCCACACCTGTATTAAGAACATATGATCTCAAGAGATTTGAACTGCTGACATATGGAAAATTACCAATCATATACCAACATTTTCAACCAAGTTGTCTTCAATACAGAAGATGAAGAGATATTAGATTTTGTTAAATTGTTCCTTCATAGGAATAATGTGAACAATGAGCTAAGAACACAGAGTCTACCTGGTGCCCAACATCTTTTAGTGGTGTAGTCATAGCATGTTCTGCAACAAAAGTAATGAGAACTGCATACAGATGAAAAAGAAAGAGAAGGTCACAAGAGTTGTCCTCCTTATACCTAAACAGAAATATAATTCAAATGTCTCATATAAACACATGAAGTGTTATGGAAATAAAAAAAAACTATAGTGCATATAGAAATATATTTTCAACATTTTCCCTTTTTTAAAAACCTGACTCAAAAATAGATTTAATACATCAAATATAGCTTTCTGATTAAGCACAATGACAGAAAGCATTGCACACGCACGTACAAAAATATATGTAGAAAATGTAGAAAAATAGCTAGATATATTTTGCAAATACCTAGAGTTATGACAGCATCATAAGTATTGCTGTTATCTCTCTTTTGTTGTTGTATTGACTGTCTGCATATCACTGGGTCTCCATCTTCATCGTCATCATATTTACATGCTTCTCTGTTGTATGATGATCCTATTTATGAAGATAAAAAAATGAAAAAGACTTTAAATAATCAAAGGTAATTTTTTATGTTTATATTAAGGTCATTAATAATTCAAACTATACAGAAGAGAAAGTAATTCTAATGCAGATTAACAATCCACTATTATACACATTAGTAGTACTTAATTCACAAAAGAATGATAGCTTATAATAATAAACTCAGAATTTGTAATCTTCTTATAAATATAAATATGTTTACTGTTTGTAAGTTTGGTTTTTTTTGAACAATTTCATCTGAGTGTTATAATTTACAAATCTGATAAATCCTTTGCATGACTATGGTACTGTCTCGTTTAATGTACCCGGTACTATCTCTTGTATTTCTTTTGAGGGAACAGCGTCCTGCAGGATGCCGCGTTTCTGATCTTCAACAACACTACCCCCATCACAGTCTATGTTTGGTCTGAGTGCCTTTGGTATTTGGAAGAAGAATCTGGAGACTGTTTAAAAAGCAAACAAAAGTGAAAAGCATAAAATATATTATTTTAAACATTTTACTACGATATTGCATACATGTAGTTTGAGCACGAACTTCTATCTCCTATATGCGTCCGTGGTTTGAGAAAAATCTCTAGTTTTAAGCCCCAAGTTTTTGTAGCATATCCTTCAAAGCTTTTATTAATTTCAGTTGTTGTGAAAGTTCTTCTAGTGTTGTTACGTAAACAGATCAGAGGATGACCCTATATCCTGGCAAAAGCGCTATACACGTGTTTATTTGTTTTTCATCCTCAACTTTATTATAAAGGTAATTCACAATGAGAATATGTTGATATCGTCTTAATTAAACTGTTCCACAACAACACACACACTGACTGCAGTACACGAACTCTTACCCACGCACCTCTTCGGTTAACACCGAGATCTTCAGCCAGGGAGGTCATGTGCACTTCTGACAGAAACTGACGTTCGTTGTCATCATCATCATCACTTTCCATAACGTGCACTGCGAAATGTTGGGAGCTTTTGTTAGTAAATACATGTAACACTAAGCTTTGGAGTAACTCTAACTCCTTAACACCTCGCGGCTGCTTGTCTCCCCTTAGACCATCCTGCATCGCCGAAGCTCAGAGGTGTGTCGCTGAAACTTTCTGTTGTTCATGACTCAGCAGCACGTACTAGTCGAAAATATCTTACACATTTTTAAACTTTAATACTGAGTATGTATTTACTGTTTATATGGTGTGGCGATTTAGATATTTGAAGACGCTCATTTTGTTTGCATCTGTAGTTTTTGATTTGTCGGCTTCACTGTCTTTTTTTTTTTTAAGTTACCTGACACAGAGGAGACTGCGTGGATTTTGTTCAGAAGCGTGCTTACCAGTGATGGATTATACTGGATAAACAAAATTACTTTCGGAAGATCGCGGGAAAAAGTC
>SRHC01003136.1:255301-295589 GCA_004794325.1 Pomacea maculata
ATGTCAAAAAGCGCCTTCAGTTAAATATGTCTTTATAAATTCTATATAGGCTAAATACGATTGTGAGCAACAATGTGTGAGCGTGTGTCATGGCACTATTAATTCCGATCAGATTTTTTTTTTATATATATATAAATTGACCACAACGGCGACAAATTCACTGATAAGATTCGTCACCGTTGGAGGGCTTAATCATACACTGCCCCAGTCCCCACATCCTCGATTGTTTTAGAGGAGGATTAGCTTGCGCCGGTGTAATGATCAAGGGTTAGCGCAGGCCTGGAGAGGTCGCATTGTGTTAGCAATCAGAAAGCGTTTGCCAGACTACAATGCGAGTCGTCTGATAATAAGCGATGCCATGTGTGAACCTTGCATTTAGAGGCAGACAACACCGCAGTTCCGGTGATAAATTCACCGTTTTGCCTCCTCCTCCCCCGCAGCACCAAGAATTTCCCGCTGCCTGACGTCATAGCCCTTGAAGAGTGTCGTGCGCAAAACACGCAAGCCGACAGCCAGGCGAGGAGTTACGGACTTGCACGAATGTCGGCTGCCTTCGCAGGCGTGTCGTTATCGTAGGCCTTACCCTCCCTAGCTGGTCAAGAGGGCTTAGCAGACGACACTTGCGGAAAGCTCCCGAAGTGAATTTAATGAGCGCAGGACTTGTTACAACACCAAGATGAGCAACGTGGAATACCAGGCTGAAAAATTCACCATCCAGCTCCGAAGGCCAGACTCAGCTACCCCATGGGGGTTTCGTCTTCAGGGAGGGGTGGATTTCAGTACACCTTTATCCGTTCAGGTGGTGAGTAAACCTTCCTTTAGTCTTCATGTGCCAGTTTAGTGTCTGTTCATATCCCCCTACCCCAGTCAAGTTTTTTCAAGTTGCAGCCGTGAATACTTTCGATTCATAAATACGTGACCTTTAGTGCAGTGCAACCCTGCTCCTAACTCTTGTGTTGATCGCTTTCAAAGTTCAGACAGCGCGAAGCCATTTTCTATGGCATATCTACACATTCCCTTCCTCCCTCGGATAGATAAAAGAAGAGGACTACACACCTGGTCTCACTCCTTAGGAATTATCTACTTTTGATTAAAGTACCCTGTCCAATAGTAGCATCATATCACAAAAATGTGAGCCGGTTCACCCCCAGCTTGTATTCTGCGTCCGGCGAGCTTTGTGGGGTTCGCGCTCAGTTCGCTCACTGCGGGCAGGTCCTCATAGTAACGGCTGTGCGGGCCACGAGTTACCTGGGCGCCTGCCGCCGCCACGGGATGCCATTCCTCGACGTTGCACCCCTTTCGTTGATCTCCCCTCCCTTCCACTAACCCATCCACTCTTCGCTGTGCTTGCCTTGGGCTGGCCCTTGTTGCGGGAAGGGAATGCAGCCGACTAGCGCATTAAGTACCTGTAATTTTGAGCTGACTGGACAGCGGGCTGATACCTGGATGTGCGTTTATGCCACTCATCACACCTGGCAGGGATGTGGCTTTGCCAAGCTGTATGAACGAGGTTGACATGGCATAACCTGATACACGATAAGCCTCGCTATATAAGGTCTGCGCCGTTTTTCCAGGCTGTCGTCCAAAAATATATATAAAAAGGCAAGCTGAACAAGCAGTCCCCGTACGAGCAGCCGACTGGTAGAGACGGAATGGCTTAAAGGCCTAGTAGGGTTTATATTTTTTTTCTAACGACTTACTCAGTGCATAATACTATTTCTTTTCGGTTATCGAGATAAACACGTTCAAACATCATCATGCTCGGAGAGAGGATACATTGATATGTTTACGTTGTCATGGCTTCAGCCAAAGGGAGAACTGGGATATCATGTTAATTAGGCATGTCAAACGTGACGTCATGAGTTTTAAATCTTTCTGTACCTGGTCAAAATTTGAAGGTGGAACCTAGAGCGGAATGGGTGTTTTCCTGCTGGTTTGAGGAAATAGCATCAAACACGGAGGTTTGCTTAGTCATTAGAGGGAAAAATATACTCTACACTGGACCTTTAACTCACAGACGTACCGGTAATCGTCAAGTGTATTTTCAGCTACTCTCAGTGCATACACCCCATTCAGAGCGTTTGCTTTTTAACGACGTGAATATTGCACGGTAATGGATCGCCGTATATCGTATATATGACTATTCGATCTGAATTCACCCTCGAGGTAAGGCGAAAGGTGGAAGGTGAAGGGTGACGAGCCGAGATCGCACTACACTGACGCTTCAGCATGACGGATGTCAGCTGCGAGCGCGCGTGCCAAGAGGAAGAAAGCGATTTGGATGTTTACGGTGTAGTGTGATGCTTGATGTATATCTTGCTACAACCTTCTGCCACTCCAGACTGTAGATAAGTGCAAACAGCTTTTGCGTGTCAGGCTGTTAGTTATTCTCAGAGATGTCGCGGGTTCGCGTTCTCTCCATCACAAGGTTACAACCATGACAGTATCTAATGTAAACATATTTATATCCATATAACAGAAAGTACAGTTATCAACTAGATGTCTGCAATATCATTGAATAGTCCTTATTAGTCTGCAAAATATTCTGAAGTAATGTAAGGACACATGTTTGTGAACAATTTATTTCTATCGCACTTTCACCACGAAACGCTTAGGTTTTTCATGAAGATCACCATTGTGGACATCAGACTGGGGAGGACCAATAGCGGATCTCCTGGATGTTGCCGAAGGTTGTAGCATGGCTAATTCATTGAACGAAAAAGCAGCTGTTCTTGTCTTCATTTTGGTGGGACTTTAATAAAGCAAGACGAATAGTTGTTGTGTTGTACCCAGGTCAGTCACAAGCATCATCATCCTAAGCGCCAATGAGAGATGAAGCCGAATACCTTGTGACAAGATGCGCGTGTCGCGTGTGAGAGTCAACTGGAAAGTAGCAGAGATACTACGCTGGCTAAACCTTTTAGACCTTGCATTTCCAGAGGTAAACCTAAGCCCGGGATATAATGAATGATGCATCGCCCTTCGCTGACATGACTGCAAGATTTGGTTTACAGAATAAAGAGGTCAGCTTTTCACCAAAACATTTGAAATATTTCATATCTTATCAGAAAGTAAACTATCCACGTAACAGATTATTTCTATGTTCTTTTCCTTTCCTCTTCTTTGGGGAGGTCCTGTGGCGCAACAGTCACCGATACAGTGAGGACTGGCTGCCCTGGGTTCAGATCTCGTCTCGGGCACGCTGTTCTGTCTCTGCATACAGGGCTGGCTGCTTTGCTAACCTTTTTCGCTGGCTTGGCGTAAACACCAATCCCTCGCCCCTCTGTGTATAAGGAGAGGAGAGGGGTTTGGATTTGCGAGCATGGCAAGGAGTGTGCATGCCAAAAAGAGCTCATGATATTAGTGACAGCTCTTCTCATGACTTACTGATATTTTATTTTGATGAAACAAACATCTAGATAAAATTACTTTATGTCAACCGTTTGACGTATTGTTAGCAGAAGTTCACAACACCCTCTGCACGCTTTTGGCAAACTCTACTCGTCGAATAAGGGTTTTTTAAACAGGATACAAACAAGGGATTATGTTTATATAACTGTCATGAAAACATTTGCCAAATAAAGTCACATATTCGACAACGTGTTCAGCTCTTTAACATATCTTGCACAAAGCGCTACAACAGGGGGTCTTTTATAACTCGCCGTGAACAGGAGCGATGACCCATGCACTGCCAAACCCTAAATACATTACACGCCTGTACATGACCGAGCCACTTTTTATGAACATGAAAAAAAAGTCTTTAGATTTTGAAATATGAGGAAGCCGTTTAGACTAGCAATTAGCAGCGCCCTCAAGATGTATGGTGGTGTGACAGTTTGAGGAGGTGAACGGGTGTGCACGTGAGCGGTCATATATAATGCACACGACCACAGGAAGGCTCGAACAGGGTGTGGCAGTGGTGGCCGCGACGGGAGGAACGCCCTTTTTATCCTCCGAGGCGGTTGTCAAAAAGTGGGCCTGTGCAAAACATGATGAGTCACCACTTGACCATGACGCCAGACTTTGCCTATCAAAGAAAGCCGAGGTCTGTTTTTCTACCGTGGGTGGGGGAAGTCTATGTCGGTATATCCCGCGAATATGATCGCTGCTAGACGGTATCGTAGGCGGACGAAAGAGGGCGAGGGCATGTGTGAGTGTATGCATATAAACGTGGAGGAAGAGATAATATGAACGTCTGTTGAACGTCAGTCAAAACTGAACTAAAATCAGTTTTATTTTCTGTTTTTCGGAAATTTGTGAAGGTTAAGACGGCAAGTCGATCCACACATATTTTTCGTTGATGTTAAGAAACGCTGCCACCAAAAGGGGATTTCGCACTGTGGGGTTGGGGGACATGGGGTATATAGGGTAAATGATGAAAAGGGTAAGGAGTGACAGGGTATAAATGATGTGAAGTAGCACAGTGTTTTTATCATCCTTGTTAATAAAAAAAATTCATCGCAGCTTATTAAACTATAACGTATTGTATTACAAAAATATATAAAAATTAAAAAAGCAAGTAGTAAAAGTTTAATGGATTCCTTGGAGATAGTTCATTCACGAACTGCAAATTGTGTGCTCCCACCAAAAAAGGGGAATAGGGGTCTTCCAGGAAAACCAATCCAATCTGTCTCCTTTATGCTGCTAATATCTCTCTGGATGAACCTGAATTCATCGTTATCCGAAACTGTTTTAACAATGACCGGGAGAGAAATGTCTTAGCAACTGAAAGAAATTAGCATGGTCTTCACGACTGACATTTCATGTCGGCTGTCCCGCCTAGGACGAGTTGTCAACATCCTTGACAGAGCTGCGACAACAAGGTCCTTGTGTCTGCGGTAGGAAGGAGTTCTATTTCTCAGTTATTTCATCGAGACATTCATCCACTTCCTGCTGAGTGTGCCTTTTCGCGGGGTTACCGAGTAGACTTTGCTATCATTGTGTTTTCTTTCGCTCGGAATCCGTCGTTGTTTGCCGTGTCTTCGCTCGTGTCACGTGATGCGTTGATAGGGACGGCGGGTTGATGTTCCAGGACTGTCTCGAGAAGCTTGCGCTCGACGATGCAAGGTATCCACGATGGTGGTGCATCTGTCAAAACAACTGTAACGGAGTTTGAGTGCACAACTATTATCACCGTGGTAGCGATATTTTACGGTTTTCTCCAGCAACTACAAATATATCGGATAGGTCTGTGAGAGAAATTGAATTGAGTGTAATTAGCACAAAATCCATATTTGCTCTCACGTGCCTAGCCAGAGGGTGTTTAAAGTTGATAAAGTGGAGCGCAGATGCTCCTATCTCTCGGATGTCTAACTGACACACGTGCAGCATCACTCCAGGCACCTAGACGTGTTGTCTGCTGGGTTGTATCGCGAAATAACAACACTCGTCGAGGCACATCAGGCAGAGGTACAAAGAAGTCAACAGTGCCTGCATTTTTTTTTAAACCGTGTTTGCGTCAGCCTGTCGGTCTGCTCGGTGTGGCGCGTGAGTTTTCCACCGTAAAGCATCATAAATATCTGTGCTTCGTGTTGACAGTGCCTGCTATTGACTTGACCCTATACATGTTCAGCGATCAATAGACCTGCACAGTCTACTTGTCGACCAGGCACTTTAGGACAACAACAGTTTTTACCTTCTACTCGGTATGTGTGTGAGAGAGAGAGGGACAACCTGGCTGTGTATGTGAGATCTGTGTATACATCTATGTGCCGTCCGCTCTCTCTCTCTCTCACACACACACCTTTGCGCCCTCCCGAATACATTTAACTATCAATAATCTCTTCTTTGCTAACGTTCACTTGCAGAGAAAACAAGCTCTAGTTTGTGTGGAAATCAACATCGCAGTGAGGTTTTCCTGCCTGTATCATAACTTAAATTACTCTATTCAAAGTAAGTCCATTAAGAGAGACACAGATGATTTAATAGACATAAACGTTTATATATCATCTGCAGTCACAATGGGCCATTTTGACATTGCACTTTACTGAGGATTGGTCGTGTAGAGACGGATGGTGTGATGACTCATGGGAACGTGTTGTCCTATAAGAAAAGAGTGTTGAATAGAGACCTTTAATTCATACTTAAGCTTCGTGCGACAGTCACACAAAGGTTGAACCAGCGGCATCTTTTTTTGGGTCCCTTGCCAATTCGGAGCCCTTTTCCCGAGCACCTGGCAAACAGTCATGAATACTCGTGGGACGAAACGGGTTGTCTAAGTTAGTTCCTGCTGGATGTGTAAATTCAGTTGCCAAAGCGATGTGCGGTGCACAGACCTGCTTGGAGCAGATCGCAAGACCACGAACTTGTATTACTGGACTGCTGGCAGACGATTTTTTTTCAGTTAACTGCTAAAACGAGGCATTAGACGACAAAGCTTCCGGTTTATTCACCTTTCTTTTCTTAGGCTCGCCGAGACTAACAGCGGAGAACTTTACAAGAGGCTAAACGTTGGTCATGTCAGACAGACAGCAGTCCACTTATACACATCCATGGCGAGACAATGCAATGTGACCTTTGTTATTAGAGGCACGTGCTGAACGGTCAACGGAAGTAAAGGGCATGGTTAGGTGACCAAGCTTGAGTTAAGCTTTCAACTGTAAGATCTGATCACGGATATTTATGCGGTCCGGGGTTAGGGTTAGGGTTCCGCTTGTCAGAAGAAATAAGTGCTGTGGCTGCGACGGCAATTGTCAACCTGTAAAATGTCAAAGGTTAACTATGAAGCATTGTAATATATTACTAAAAGAACAGAAATAGAGTAAGCTTTTCGTGCTCAGTGACGAGAATTTCAGTCTTTGCGGTTTATCTGAGTCTGTTACAGTCTGGAAGTCCACCTAGCTGCTTGTACATCTTATTTTGGTCACTGTGTTGTGGAGTTGGGTCTAGACTGAAGTCACGTGTTGTCGGATGAACGCGAGAGCACGAACACATCCGTGGTGAGAGCGTCTGCGTGTCAACACGATACACTAGCGGAATGCTGAAAGCAGACTGTGCTCCACACAGGCATTTCTTTGTGACTACGTTTTATCGCTGGCAGCCAGGTGGCCACAGCCCTTTACAGCAACGGAAAACAGGGGCACGGGTGTCAGCAGACGGGAAGTGTGTCCTTTTCTATGTGTCGTTGTCTGGGGGTATGTGCATAGTGACCACCCAGAAACACGACACAACGACAACCTGGGGTTAATGGTCACTCTATCATCTATAGTACAAATCACAGTGATGGTTATCCCACAGAACCAGGAGGAACCACGGAACCCAGCGGCCGCAGTTTTTGAAGCGAAGGCAATTTTATCGTTGCCCTGGGGAAGAATGGGACCTCAGTGACAAGCGACTTGTTTCCAAAGTTGTAATCGGTGTCCAGACCCCGCAGATGGTGCTTTACCTATGGAATTATAAACTGGTAACAAATGCCCTGATATAAAGAAACACAGGACCGCCAAACACCAGCGTGGGTACAAATATTCGAGGTATCAATAACTCTAATAGTTGTGAGGTCTACATTTTATAGCGTTCTTTGGAGTCTAGATTTTTTTTCCTCGTTAATTATTTTCTTTTCACTTTTGTTTAAAAGAAATAAAAAACTAATTAATTGACCAAGGCCGGGACACAACCACAGCCGCTGGCCCGGGTACACCACCCATCCCTCTCGTCATTCCTAAAGAAACATGAAGTAGTGTCCACAGGCCTGGACACTATTACGAAATAGCTATTACACTATTGTTATTTCGAAAATAAAACGCTTTTTCTTGAGTTCCTTATTTCTGGCCTGGATAAACGACTTACTCTCGCTTCATAACTACGTATGCTGCGTAACGAGACATTTACTGGACAACGCCGATGACAACGGCAGTCAGTGTCATCATAGATGAGATAGATGGTCTTCCTAACGACTAACCACACACATGAATATGGGATTATAGTCTAATTTGACATGACATATTAACATACTTTTGCCAGATATGGTCACATTTGACAATACGAGATGGTCCGACTGACAATGCTGGTCACACTTTCTGCCGACAGTTTATGACACGTGACGCGGTAAAAACCAGGGCTAATTTTGATGTTAGAGAACACCAATATTTTGCTGAACTAAGCCATCTACAGAGCAGCGAGTGCTTCAGTGCAAATGTACGTGTGCGACCCAACTCACCCAGCCTCGTTAGCACGACAGTAATCGCTTAGCCATCCGCGGTCCGGAAACGCGACAAGACTCGTCTGGGCGTTGTCTTGAGTTTCGATTCCCGCGTGGAAAAAAATCCTCTAAAAAAAAAAAACCACCAAAAAACTGCACAGTCTTTAAAGTTCTTAGTCCATTCGTCTGCAGTTTTTCTCCACATTTTTCGCTCGCCAAATATAAATGCACACAGTCGAGGAAAACATTTTTTTTCAGCCACAAATACCCCATCATCACTTGGGTTCTGTAATTATGTTTTTGCACAACTAGGATGTCCCATTTTCATTTTGCGAGTGTTTTTGAAAATTTCTCGCTTCCGCTTGTTTGATTCCATGATGACTTACAAGATACAAGACGCAATAAAACATTTTAGTCGTGGCATGCGGCATACCAAACACACATTAAGTACAACATATTTTTGTACATATATATTGTAAATAGTTTCTCAGGAGATGCATTCGTTTATTCTGCCAACGATTGTAGCCGTCGTTTGTCCTGAGGCCAGTAGTGTGTACAGTTCATGCAGTGGCTGGCGTTTCTCAAGATTTTCGCCTGTCTCCTTGGCACTTCTCCAGTCAAACAGGAGCTAACGGCAGAGTCATCTTAACGGAGACTTGGCAGTCGTTAAATTCCAGCTGTTCAAAGTTCCTGCAGGAGCGTTATTTTGTACCTCCCAGCCAATCTAGAATAAACGTCAGGTGTGTGTGAGAGAGAGAGTTGAAAAGTTGGGTAAAGATGACAGGACGGCTGCGCATTCCTCGAATGTGTTTGCTTCAACGATTTGGGGAATCAACAGAAAGAATCCCAGCTAGCTTCAAAAAGATTTCCGTCCTGGTGGGGTGTCAGACTGGTTGACAAAACAGATACCGGTGTCACGATGTCCGAGATGGCCATTCACCCCACACAGTCCGCATGCGCAGGAGTCAGCAGGTCATTTCCGCCATGTGATTGGTCACTTCTCTCAATACAACGTTTCTCCTAGCAAATAAGCGAATGATCGTCAGAGCGGATCACATTTAAGACACATTTAAGCAGCATGGCGCATTCATTCCTCAGTTTATTAACTAGGATCCACTCTGCAACTTGTTCAATACAGCATCTGACCATGGACGTGTAATACAAGTTCGTGATCTGACGCTTTCATCAAGCCTTTAGTGTCGTCTGCATAGAAGTAACAAAGATGACCACCATTTCGAATGAAAAGACTTAGATTGCTCTAGAATATGATCGAATGGGCGTCTCAACGGATGACATCGTTAAATTCTCGCTTCGGCTTGTTTCATTCCATTGTCCGAAGCATAAAGGGTTAAGACACTCGCTTGTCACCATGATTGCAGTTAGAGAGCCTCATCACCTGACATTCTCTGCATATCAGTGAAGGTCCGTGCTGCATATGACACCTGTTCTCAGGCCTCCGGGTATTTTCTCAGGTTTCTCCCCCTCCCTCCATCATCGTGTGCGAAATTACCACAAGCACTTTCCTAATAAACCAACCAACCCATTCACCATTAGCACCACTCACAAAAACGCTGGCCCCCAAGACGAACAACATCTCAAGCATATCGATCCTCTACAACTGAAAAGTTACATAACTGCTTACATCTTTTTATTAACCATAAATATTACCAATTGAAACTAAAGAATCCCCATTTCATTATTGTCCTTTTTTCTTTAATTGGAGATTTAAGTGACTGGTGGCTGACCTACTATCCTTTGACAGGTACAACCTAACAGCGTTTCCGAACAATGCGGGCTGAAAGCAGGAGATGCCATCCTAACCATCAACGGGGTGCCATCTGACCAGCTGACCCACGAGCATGCTAAACAGGAGATCGTTCGCTCAGGCTGTGAAATTGACTTTTTGGTGCAAAGGTCAGTCTGTTACCATATGGCACCTGATATTTCAAGATTAATTTTGATGTTGGTAGCAATCTCAGATAATTGAAAAAGACAATTAAGAAAGACCTAAAAGATGTCTTTTTTTATCCAGCTGTAAATTTCTGGTTTTGTTGGATAGGTTTTAGTAATAATGTGTATCAGAAAACTACTCCATGCAAGGTGCATGGTTTATTGGTGAATTCTTGGCTGTATGTTTCAAAAGTAATGGCACATGTGGGTGCATCAGTATACATTCTCTATTATTTTAAAATCGAGGCAAGACTGTCTAAACCATAGACATAAACCTTGTAAATTAAAACACAAATTAAAAAAAAACAAGGTTCTGAAAATTGTGGACTACAGATGTAGCATTCCTTGCCATAAATAAGGTCAAAATACAACCATGATATTGGATTGGGAAAAGCTGGATATGCCACCAGGACGCATGCTCTTGTCTAGGAGGCTGTGATTGGAAATGGGCCAAATGTGATTCACCATGTGTTAGCCTTCTCACTTTGTCTTAATGTCTTTCATCTGTCGTTTTTCTAATTATCTGTCTTGATCATTATTCTAAATGTCTATCTCTTATTATTCATTTTCCTTCTCTTTGTGTTTTCCTTATGGTACTTAATTGTTTTTTAAGAATCATGGTGAACATTGCCTATCTGTACCTCTCTCCCTCTACCTCTGATCCCATTTTCTCTGAAACCGAGAATTTTTTTTATTATTATTATTAAAGAACTGCTGTGAACACTTCAGATATCAGTCCACTTTCAATAAACACTAGTTGCTTCTTCACAGTGAACTGTTTTCATGCTAGTCCACTTTCAGTAAACACCTTAGATAAAAAATCCACTTTTAGTGAACACTGGAGATATAATCCACATTTGACTGACTTTCAGAGGTGCTGTGAAAATCTGGAAACCACAGGTGACACCATTATCGGAACTGAGGCCTGCAGAGCTTAAGACCATAAAGACTGCCACTGGGGAGGAAATACAACCCGTACAGAAAACATCCCTGGCCATCAATGCACCACAGGTTAATCATCCCAGATAAACTGTTTGCTATATCAAGTTCATTAGTATTCTTATAGACTGACATATCAACTTAAAGACATACATGAATGAAGGCATTGATGCAGATTTTGTATACTGTATATCCACATTTTTATGACTGCTTGTAAATGTGTAAATATGTGTGCATGTTTGTGAGTGAGTGAACATGTGTGGGATGTGGGTGGTGATTAAGATACCCCCCACTTTTGTCATTTCTTTATTTTGGTCACCTCTATTGGGCCAATTTATTCAAAAGTTTGTTACATAGACATGCACTGTCAGTTCAATATTTTGCTGCACTCAAGTTATAATTAGGCATCATCTGTGTAGTAAAGCCAGTATTTTTATGCATTGAAGGTATGATGCATTATCTAGGTAGGTAATCTTACCACCAATAGCTCCTCAGGCAATGAGGAAACAGGTGTAACAATCCTGACTGATTTCTTAGCCTTGTTGATGGATGTCAGCACAGTGTGATAAGGATGTGATTTATACAGTGTGAAAGGTGACGGAATAATTGAAAAAGCTGCACAGAAATCATGCTAAAAGTATTTTAATACATAGACTGATCACCAACTGCAACAGTCCGGGGTGGGGGTGTGTACGTGTAAAAGAATTTAAAACAGTGATTTTTCTCATCATTATGTTTCAAAATTTATTAGTAGCCCATGTTTGAAATGTTTTTATTTTTAAACCACATGCTATTTTGAGGAGTTTGAATGGAATGTCAGGACTTAATAACTATTTAAAAAAATATTTTGTGGAAACACACCTAACATTTTATCAAAGTTCAGAACCTCTTTCGCCTGCTGCATAGTAATGGCAGGTACCTTCCCCTTAAATTCATGTGGTGAGTTTGTCCTTAATTGGCTGGTTATAATTGAGTGTTACTGAGTCATTGGTCTGATTATTCCTCGTTGCTTTAACCTTCCAGCTTTCATTTATTCCACTATTCATTCCTTTTGAAGGAGCCATGCACGATTGGCAGCAGTCACAATCGGTCAGCAAGGCCATTTGGGCAGAAATCTGCTGTTCCAAATGTGGTTCATGCACAGTACAATACACCCATTGGTCTTTATTCTCCTGACAACATTGCTTCTACTTACTCAACACAGACTGCTGGCATACAGAAGGAGATGGCTGGGTATGTCCTTGTATCTATATTTCCTTGGATTTAGTCACACTTTAAATGTTCATCAGATTCTTATTAAAGTAGTCACAAACCGACATGATTTTCTTCAAAGTCATTTTCCTCTAAACTTATTCGTTTGTACTAGATGAGGTGATGAAAGTATTTTTGCTTACAATTCATTTTTGTTATTAGCCTAGACTTGGATGATGCACCAGTCGGCACAAGGGTGTCTGGAACATTCCAGCAGCTGCCTGAGGAGCCAGCACAGAGTGCACGCTATGATGAAAGCGGTCAAGGTGAAACTCCAGATTACCGTGGCTACACTAATCCTGACCTGCAGTCCACTTCCTTCAAACGAATCCAGGAGGAGTTGGACAAGCAGGAATATGACGAGTGTATGCATGATTTTGTGTGCTTCACCTACTAACAATGTATTCTGAAAAAGAAAAAAAATTGACAATATTATATCTGAAGGCCAGCTAATTTTACAAAAATATTATATGCACAAGTGTATAAATAAGTCAGTTTGCAGTGAATGGCTCTCAGATTGTCTTTGCTAATGTTCCACTGCCTCTCAAGATTCTGTTCATAAATCACTTCTATATGAAAGCAAAAATCAATGTGACAGCTGTTATTTTAATGCTAGAATTACTCTCCAATTATAAATTCAGTTCTGATGCCTAAAATATTTTTCTTCTTTGTTAATATATTTCTATGTCTGTATAACGCTTTTGGGTTGAAAGTCTGGCTTTTGTGCAGAAAACTGAATTACCTGATCTGGGTATGGTTTGCATATAATTTTGAATGCAAATTATTGTGGACATAAATTTTAACTTGAGGGAAGGGAGCAGAGGGGGATACAGGAAAGAAAAGTGTGCATGGACAGACTAAAATAAGTGCAATGAGCTGGTTTCAAATGTTTTTACAACCTTTATTTTAGAGTAACAAATACTCATCACAGTACCTGGAATGTTAACAGTAGTTCTTTGATATAGTTTGATATAATTACATGATGTGTAATGTTTTGTCTTTTGAAATTCTTTGGGTTTTCCTGTTTTTTTAAATTATAAGATCTGCATGATATGCTTAATCATCACAAGAAGAATTGTTTTCAAAATTTCAGAAAACCTATTGCACTTGATAGATGTTGATTGTGAAATATACATGACAGAGAAAGTTCAAATTATAGAATTCAATTGCATGAACTCCTGAAAAACCCCCAGGTAGCATCCCTTTAAGAACACAACTACTTATGGCATGATTCGTTTCCACTCCACCTTATTAATCCTTCACTTACATGAGTTTGAAGTTGGATATGACTGCACGAAACATGCACGTACTAAAACATGGATATTGTACTACTTCTGACTAATTTAAGAGTCTTATGTAGAAAACAGCTTTCTCTATCACAAGATTTACTTTTGGACACCATTCCCCCTTCTATCAAAAAAATATTGGGAATATTATGTGTAGACACTTAAACTATTTTTGTTTATTTTTTTTTTTACAGAACTTAATAGTTTAGCTTTGGGTAAATTACTTATGTCATCATTTTACAAAATTTTCACAGATTTATGTGATATATATGTAAGCTTTATCCAAGATTGTAAAGAAGAAATTTTATGGCATTTCTATTGATGATCTTTTAGTGGTGGCAATATTTAAAGTTCATGGTATTTTATCTTAATTGCAGCATTGCCAGGTTTCAGATCAGTTAGTGCTCCTGCTGCTAAACCTCCAGGACAGCAGAAGCCTCAACAGCAATCCATGAGATGTGGAGGCTGTGACATGCTGGCAACGTATGTATGATTATCCCTTTCTGCATATCTTCTTTAAATTATGTAAAAAAAAACGGCATTACCGGGTTGTTAAGGTGATAACACTTAAGTCATTAATTGTTTTCAAAGACAGCCTTTGCAAAAAAGATGTTTTGATGTGCTCAAAACCCATAAAAAATTATATTGTAAAGGATTATTTGTTAAGCAATGTTGCATGTTAGTTTTTGCAGATTATTATAAACAAGTCATGAATAAAGCAGTGTACCATTGTCCGAAGCATTACTTTTTTATTTTAACATTTCTTAATCTTATACTTTCCATAAAGGAATGGCCATGTAAATGTAGGATATATACTGTAAAATTAATTATGTTTCAACTAACAGCAAACAGATTTGTATATTTTCAGTCTTTTTGCTTTTTCAACAGTGGTGTCATTGTTAAAGCTAATGGTGTTCCATATCATGTGAGCTGCTTTAAATGTGAATCCTGTGGAATGAATCTCAAACAAAAAGGTAGGACTGAGGGGGTGGGGAAGAGTAAAAGATTGAGCGTGTGTGCATGCATGCAAGCAAATGAGTGATAGTACATATAGGATTGCATGTATGTTTGTTATTGTGCATATATCTGTGATGCATGTGCAATTGTTCAGGGGTGCATTCCATACATGTAAAATAATCTCCTTTCACCAAATTGAACTCTTGATTTGAGAAGTTATGATGCAAACTTTTAAAGAGGGAAACCTACTCAGCATAAGGCTTTATCTTGCCCAACACTATAGCATATTGTACTAATGTATTCACTACATTTTGGCTAAACGGTTTCTGTGAAATTTCAGGATACTTTGTTGTTGATGGCAAGTTATTTTGTGAAACTCATGCAAGACGGAAGGCGCAACCTCCAGCTCCTGATATGGTTGCTGTTTCTGTTTACAGGTAAAAAAAAAAAAAAAAAAGCCAAAAAGCTATCACACTGTATGCATTAGCTAGGGCACAATAGTCTTATATTTTTTTAGTTGTTTTCATTAAATGATTTCTTTTAAATGAAAATGAAAGCAGGTAAATCTAAATGTCTAATAAATTTCTTAATTTGATTTTAGTTTTGTTGATAATATGGGGAACAGTTACTAAGAATGTGATGTATAGAGAATTGTCTCTAAGTACAGGATTGATTTGACTTGAGGACTGACTATAGTACAGAAATCTTTAACTGTAATCATGAAGAAGTAGTTAAACAATTTGGTTAACAAAAATTTTATTTGCTTTTACAGCTGTACCTAATGCATGCAGATATCTTTTTGTGTTACAGATGAAAATTCAGCCTGGAGTTGAGCAACCTTGCTGTGCAAACTTAGTGATACTCTAGACTGCACACTGATGTGACTTGAGTTCCCTTTATTTTCCCGGATGGCAATTATTTTCCCAGGATAACTTAGTGCTTGCTTATGTTTCAAGAGCTCAGCAGCCGTTTCATGCTGACATGGGGACAGAGTTTTATCTCATATGATAGAAGTTATCAGAATCAGCAAAAAAAAATGCCCAAACTAGTAAATGAATATTAATATTGACAAGAAGACAATGTGAAATCCTGTGTTTTGCCCAAAGATTAAACAAAGTATGCAACAAAACCTCTGAAAATATTAATGTAAATACTAACATATCAAAACTGAAATACCAATAAAAAGAGTACAAAATTATTTCCCATGTATTTGTTTAGATAACAAGTTACAGCACCCAGTGCTTATGAGAATCTCTGAACTGAATGTCTTCATTATTTACAAACTCATCCTATGAATTACACAGGGGTATGTTAAAAGAGAGGGCATTTAACGGAACAGCTGCTTTGATGTCTGAAAATTCCTGTACCCTTTACTCCTGATGTACATTGATTTTGAATCTCCTGTTATATTGCTTAGGTTTGCAGTACTAAGGCACACTATATTTTCCTAAGTACCAAAATTTTCTCATTCCTGTGTTAATTTTATTTTTTGTAAAATATGGTTGTTACATTGTTTATTCAGTTTTGCATAATGGTGCCTTAGGCTTCATTTTTCTGCATAATGCTGTTCCTTTGTTCACATAGAGAGTTATTAAAGCAATGTAGTAATCTCTTGCACTATTTATTATGTAGACACATTTGCTTATGACACTGCCTCTTGCAGACAACTGTTCTTTCTAGAAATTTGAACTTGCAAAGGGTGTACAAAGAGCGTTTTATTTAGAAGGCACAGAGTGAGTATAGTGGTGCTGTAGTGTTCCTAAGAGTGCTCTTTAATATCTAATGTGAATTTTGCATGCAAGTATATTCTTGTGTATTTAGTGATTATGCCCCTCTTTTAAAGCAGTTGATTCCTTTTTGTAAAAAAAAAAAATTCTTTTTAAATATGCAGTGAATGTTTTATGTTCCCATGTTCTTACATGCTGGAATGCTTTAACTCTTCTGAAGTTATATTTGCTGACAGAATTTGCACATAAAAATGCTGCACAATGGTGCCTTCTTCATTTTTTTTAAAGACTGTTTAAGACTTAAAGGATATTTTTTTATTAATGCTTCATGGTTGATTACAATCGATGTAAACAACTGTTTTTTGACATTCATAGTGACATGCTATATTAATTAGGGTTTGTGACTTGCTGTATTAATTACAAAACAACTTTATTTATCCCAGAAGAAATAGCTCTATAAGGAACTACACACAACACCCAACACTCAACAATATCATTGCACATTTACATCAACCAAAGTCCCATAAAATTACAGTTCAGGCCCACATACAATCAGAATTCATTCATTTACATCAACGTTCACAAATGGCATGGTGGAAACAATGAAAGACACCTCAACCCATTGATCTTGTATGCAGAATTGGTGACACAGTTGAAACCGATGGAACTCTCCTGAAAGGACATGCCGATCATCTCATATAACTGTGATGACAATTTCTGCCAGGTATTGCCTCAGAACCTTCCCAACAATCTTTAAGCAGAAGTATTAAATCTCATTCAAACTGGTCCCAATCCTTAGCTGGTAAAATGTTGTAGTAATAAATGATCAAGAAAGACCGTACACTCTCTAGAGATGATGTGTAGAACAGCTGAAGAAAGTTGTGGGAGACTGAGAAAGACTACAGCTACTAGAGAAGCTGTTGAGCCATTATCCCAAAAGTCTCAGTGTTGGCATCCCCACAGTCTCCTGTCAAAATGGTGCGCAGGTATTCATTATTGTTTACTGCAGCCACTAGGTTATACTTATTTCTTCCTTCTCATATTTGATACATTGCTGCCGATATTGGCAATGTCTGATGTCACAGTTTAAAAATTACTCTGAACAACAAATCTTGATGACAGCTACTTAAGTTTGGAGGTGTCATGGTCAGGCTCATTCTTGAATAACAAGCAAATAGTGTTATGGTAAGAAAGGAAGACAATTGTATTTTGCTATATACTGCTCACAACCCACTGAAGACAAGGAATACCTTATGCAAAGGCATAATGACATTTAATGAAATGAGAGAGCAAATATCTGAGTGGTTGGAGCGCTGGCATCCAAACTTAGATGTGTGCCAGTTCAATACCCGTGTAGGGCAGCTCACTTCTCTCGGTCAATCCAGCTAGGGAGAATGGGTACCTGACTCCTTAGAGGGTTGGGGACGGTAAGGCAGCAAGGGAGAGGAGATGGGACCCCCCTCACATAAAGCTGGCCCCAAGAAAAGGGAGGTCTAACCCCTCAATCCCTAACGACCCTAAAAAGTTCATGGGATGACCTAAACACAAGCCTGATACAATTAACTTGATGCAGACCTATTTTATACCAAGTTGTTTTTAATATACATATTTTCAAAGGTATAATCTCATTTGAAAGAGAAGGAAAATGTGATCTAAAAATTTGTTTTGCAATATGATTTGCTAATGTGAATGATTTTAATCATGTAACAATACAGAGGGATTAGACTCTTTAATACTGTTTGTGAAAAACAAAGAATCTTAAGCCTTGCTTATGGCCCTCGTTCAAAACCACAAAACAACCCTGAAAGAGTGAACACTATGTGGCAAAATGTTATGCAAAAAAATAGGTGACTCCACCTATGAATCCACTTGCATCATTTTGTTCTCCACATTAATCTTTTTTCTTTTAGATGAGCAGCTCCAAAAGCTTTGCATTTGTGAAATTTTGGGAAAGTGAATGCTATACCAGTAATGCAGATTGAGCTTATGAAGTTCACTTTAATGAAATCTAAATATTCAATGAATATAGTTTCTCCCTTCCCGCCAACAATTTAAAACTTTGCATTGCATTTTGGTCACTATATAGACATATAATGTAGCAACAGTTTTTATTTTTTATGCTTTCTTGATGATCTAAATACAAATTACATCATGAGCACTTCCATAGTTTATTCAGAGTTTAAAATACTGAACTCAGTAATGGATTAGTCTCTGTTGCTTTCGCACACCTCTAAACAAAACCAAGAAATGTATTCATTACTAACACACGAGTATGAACTTGAAATATTACAAAATTCCAAACGAAATAATTCATTAAAGAGTGTTCTTATGGCTGATAAGGTCACTATTCACATCGCAATCACTGTTTGTATTATTTCGACGCGTACACCTGATGATCTGAAACTTTTGTTATCTTTTATATCAATAAAACGGTAAAAAGCAATCACGAACTATCTCCCTTGATGCACAGATGCCCTCGATATAAAATTTAAAAAATTAAATAAAAATACTTGATGAAAACTACAAATCAAATTTATGTTTCACATTTATTTGAAAAGTAGGAGAAACTCTATATAATTTCTTATTCGGCTTCCCCCTACTCGTTCATTTGACATGCTTCTCAGACAATTCGAATAGGCGTTGCCCAGATGACACGAAAGCTCGGACGAGTTTTCTCCCCTGTACGTTGTGTGTCAATAGCGACTAGTTACAAAACTTTCAATGCTGATTTATTGTAAAATATCATTTCATTTTTATGTTTATGGCTGGTATTAACTACATTTTTCTGTACTTATTGTATATGTTTTGGGATGCTCTAGCACTTTTGTTTCCAAACAAGAAATTCCTACTGTTCCGCCAATAAAGGTTAGAAATGTGCCGTGTGCAAACACGTCGAGGGCTTCGGGACAGGAAACCGGCTGGTGTGGCTTCATAACTAGGACGAACGTGGGATGGAGTGAATGTGTTTCTTCCTGCATAGGTTGACTGGTCACTCTGTGTTGCTTTAACAGTTAACAGTCGAGTCAGTGAAAATTAGTCATCATGTCAGTGTTAACTCTTGAAGCTAAGCTAGAGCGGACTGAATCGTCCACCCCATGGGGTTTTCGAATGCAAGGGGGCAAGGACTTCAGTAGCCCATTGACTATACAAAAGGTAAGTAAACTTTTGTAAGACACATTAGTAACAAGCATATATGAACTTATGAAGAGTGATGTGGTATGAAATATGTAATTGCAGTAAATCAATCTTTTGCAAAAAATGTTTGATTACATGGTTGTGATTTTCTTTTTTTCGTTCAAGTAAGATTATGTTTGTACTAGTCTACCAGCTCTATCCCTCTTGCTGCTCGGGCTAAAGGGTATGCAACGGTCCATAAAATGGTATTTACCGTGCTTGACAAGAAACTGTGTAACGTAAGGTCAACAGCAGCCGATAGACGTGGGAGTAGCCTGATTTTTTAAAAAAAGTTTGATCAATAGTTTGATACCCTTGTCTGTAGCTCAAGAATCATATCGAGTATCTAAAAACGATGAAAATTAACATTTTTCTGTTGTTAAGTTAACGAATAAAGGTCAGATTTGTCAGTTTTGTACAACGTTAGTAGGGTACCGCCAAGCGGGAAAATTATAAATGTGAAGCCTATTTCCTTTAAAGGAAATAGCACAGTTAGCCACTCCTCCAGCTAGTCATAGATGGTATTTAAAGGATTGTTATCGCAACCATTCGTCTTGGGGTTTGTTAGATTCACTGAAAAGCGAACTTTTTGAAACAACTTGTTGGCAGTATTTGTAACCATAGTTTCAGTCTTCATCTGCCTGCCCTCTGCTAGTTCTAGTTCCAGCAGTAAGATTCAAACTTTAAATGATGGGAGTTGTAAACCAGTAGCTATCCTTATTAGACTCGCATTTGCATAACATTATGTTCTTTACCTGAGAAATTCTTAGTTCCAACATAAACAGCAATTCACAGTTTTGAATGTTGGTGTACTAGTGATAAGAAAGAGATGTAAAGCTAATGGAGAAAAAAATAAGCAAGGATTTTATGATTATTTAAATACAATCCATCATAATTATCAATCAGTTGAGAAAACATGGCCAAAGATAACTTACAGAGGTCTGTACATAATATATGTGAATCATTTCAGTGTGATTGACTAATGCTACACTGCATTCCATCTGCAGTGTTGTTAGTATCAGACAGCCAGTGCCCTTGGCATTCTCTGTAAGTCTGCATTCAGACATTCCTTTCTAAAGTTGGTTTATTTTTTGAAGAAGTAAACTCTGTTGTGCTGAGGCTGCAGGCTGCAGATAATTGAGGATTAGGACTGATTTCCTTTTTTTTTCCAAATAAATTTTCAAAATAAAGTCAGGAGAAAAATTATAGACATTATACTCTGTTAATGTAAATAGCTTAATTTTTTCTTCTCATTGATTCCTTCCTTTACATTTTTTTTAGTTTGTCCTACAGTACTTATATTATGTGTGTATGTGTGTGTTTTCTTTTGCATCTATCTCAGTATTTATTCTTTATATATACACATATATAATGTACGCTTGCACTATCTTTCAAAGAAATGCTTCAGTTGGTTTCAATGTCTAAATATTCTTTGGCAGACTTGTTATAGATTGTTTTCTCATTTTCTTTCCCCCTCCCCATTAGTTAATCTCTCTTTCTCACATAGACCTCAGACCTTCACAGATCTGCTGCACAGCACATTTCCACAATACTCCACAAATCTTTGGTGCTGCCGGTGTGGTGCAGGTTACTAGAACTTACATAACCACCTGCCTTAAAAGGCTGGAGGGATACTGCGTGTGTGTGCGGGGTGCTAGCCACTGTATGTGAGATCTCAGGTATTCTTCCACTCTAGCCTACCTGTACACAGCTGCACAGCTTTCATGAGCTAAATTTGCCTCCTTATTCTTTACCCAACCTGTCTCCCCTCTGTATAGGTAAACCCAGGGAGCCTGGCATCTAAATGTGGGCTGCAGCAAGGTGACATCATTCTCAAAATAGGGAACATCAGCACAGACATACTGCGTCACAAAGAGGCCCAGGAGTCCATCATTGCCTCTGGCAATCGGCTTGATCTTTTGCTACAGAGGTAAATTTGCAGCACACATTATATTCTGGGAGTAGATAGCATTAGTCTTGGTGTTAAGTAGAAAGCAGCAACAGGATTCCTTAGATCCTGTTGGATTTTAAAATAGTAAATGGAAATAAGTAAATGTTCCAGTGCCTCTGTTTCAAAGTAAATATAGATGTTTTATCCAAACCCTTTCAAGTATTTTTCTGGTCAATTATATTTTTCCATGTAACCTTGTGGCTTTTTTCAATTATGGCTATTCTTGCTCCCCTCAAAAATTTATTCGCCTTTAAAAAAAAAAAAAAAAAGAGACACAGGGTAAGTACTTGCTTAGAGAGAGAGTTGAATATGGCAACCAGGGAAAAGTGGTAAAGGTCAGAGATTGTATGGATGGGTGGGGGGAAAGGTTAGTGGCGGTTGCTGGAGAATTGAATGAGACACAAATTTAAAAGGTGGTAAAATGTGTTATTGTGCTATATTGATTTTGCAGTTTAATTCAGAAAACATTTAAATAACGGATTTTTTTTTAAGGGATTGTGCATGTGAGTGAGCAAGAGAGTGTGTATGCATGCACTGATGCACTTGCATGCATTTGCACAAAAATGCATACTTTTAAATTTTGTATCCTAGCATAAATACAAGCACTAGAGTACATCGAACCATTCTTAGATCAAATAAATTCCCTGACAGGACATGGAAAAGTAGCTTCATCATCAGACATAACTGTGCAGTTGGGAAATACCCTTGTGAAATAAAGACAGCAGCAGTAACACTAGCAGCACTGTCAGAAAATATAAATCCACAAGATGCCTGTGTACCTGAGAGCACCAGTCATAGTAGAAAGGACAAATAGCCATTATTCAATCTTCATGCTGCTAAGCTACACTTCTCAATCAGGACTGTGCAGTCTCTGGCAGTAATCAGATAATACTTCCTCAGCATTGAGCCAGTGAGTTGAACCAGTTTCTGTTCATCGCACCAACATAACAGCCTCTGCAAAGAGAGAGGAGTCTCTTGTGGAGCCAAAGTTATGAAGCAAGAGCAAGTCTTTCCCCGAGGGAGAGGTTGGGAACTCAGAAAAAAATCATCTTGTTTTAGTAGTTACAAAGTGCTGCCAAGACCCTGCGAACATTGCTTAATATCTCTGTACCCCAGGTATCATTGCCACCACTTTATAACTACAACTGCAATGGTAAAACATTGTCTGTATGGTCTGGACACTGCTTTACAACTTTCCTTGAGTTCCCCACAT
Source organism: Pomacea maculata (assembly GCA_004794325.1). Lineage (NCBI taxonomy): Eukaryota > Metazoa > Mollusca > Gastropoda > Architaenioglossa > Ampullariidae > Pomacea > Pomacea maculata. The sequence continues at coordinate 277,887 of SRHC01003136.1, forward strand.
TGTTTTCTCACTTCATAATTACAGCTCCCTATGGTACTGGTACTATGTGAGAAAGAGAGAGAAGAAAAAGAGAAGGAGTGAATGCGTGAAACCACAGCTTTATGTGAGCATGTATGTTTTTGGAGTTGGGGTGAGGAGAAGGAACTGCCCAATGCATCAAATGAATGCCTCATTCACAGGAATAAAGATTAAGATGGCTAAAGAGGATGGAATACTTAAAAAAAACAAAAAATATCCTAAGTCCGGATCTGCCTGAGAAAGCTATCAAAAGAAGGCATGCACAAAAAAGTTGTGCCATAGCACATTCAGAAATTGTTTTGAACATTTTTCTCTTGAGTCCTGCATATAAATAAAGCCATTAAAATTACAGACAGATGAGAAACTAAGGATGTAAGAACAATGGCGGGAAAAGGAAAGATGGGGTTTTGCACAGTGTGAATATTCTCTCCTAAAAGCCTTATGCTTAGTGCAGTAGATATTTTCCGGTTTGATGAATAGTCAGCCTGTCACTAGTTAAAGTGCCTACCTTAAAAAGTCGTATAATGTGTGGATGCATATAAGTGCAAGATGCAAACATTAAGTGTTGGGAGGAAGGTTGTTTCATTTTCTGAGGATCTGGTGTTGTCTTTCGGTTTCATGAGATGTTGCAGCAGTCACAGTTTTTGTTGTTGGTGTTTTGGTCTCACATTTTTAAATTTCAAGACTTGTTGGACATAAACTTTCCTTTGGATGGTTGAATGATTTTTTTACCCTTTTCTTATCTTGAAGCATGTGCATGCACATAAATATATACACTCTCTTTCACACACACACACACCATCCACATACAATGTATTTCTATATTCAGTATGTGGCTGCAAATTTATATACTTATGAACATACATTTACAGACCTATCTGTCAGTTGACATCAATGCAGGACTATTTTAGACAAAGGTGGGAGTACGGGGTGAGGCTATGCTGAACTCTTTCACATTCTTTGGATGGGACTTCTGAGAAAGAACAAGCAAGTTAACCTTGCAGATCCATTTCTAAGGCATCACAGTATCAGGAAGAGAAGGCTTTAATATGGGATGCAAAGTCCCTCTGCATGATATTAGACAAGTTATCACCGTGTTCCCCAGTCCTGTAAAATTGATAAGAGTTATGTCAGATTTAAAAATTAAAACTACTTTTAAAAAAGCAATCTGTAGACAAACAAGAACATCTGTGGCCTTTATCTTCCTTGTCTTTTTTTTTTTTTTTTTCCTTCTTGTTTTTACTCTCATTTATTGATTCTAGTTGAGTTAGTCATAAGGGGGAAGTTTATGACACTTGTAAACATGCAGTGGAGTTTTAGCACCAGCAGCTGTAAATACATACAGCAAGCTAAAGTTGTCAGCTCGAAATTTATGGTTTTTCATTAACAGTTGAGATTCAGACTATATTTTCCTGAACCCTAGCTTATACAAATAGAAATTCAAGAAATATCAAACATTCTTTGTTATCAATAAGCATACATTTTGGTTGCACGTGTGTCTATGCGTGTAATACTTACACAGAAATGATATAAATAGAGCTTTCTGCAAATAGCTTATCAGCTTATTCATGCGCTTCACATTTTTATAATACCACCCTTTCTTTCCAATCTTTGATAATAAGTATAGGTTTCTCAAATAGTACAATAAATAAAAAATATTTAAATCTGAATTGGAGATAATTGCTTCATAGTGTTTACTTATAAAATACAGATAATTGTTATTTGCTTTTTCTATTATAAAACTGGCCTGGCATGTAGGTTGGCTTAAAATACACCTAGCAGTCATAGGTGACATTCTGTTTTGACCAACCCCAAGGTTATTGAGAAACCTTCTTTGCATACAACAGAAAGAGGAAGAACCATACTATAACTATTTCCTGTGATGCAAAAAAAAATGCATGCCTTTGAAGTGACATGATTTTTTTATGAATTATTAATTTTTTTATCTTTTCCTAATAGAATAAGAGAGAAGAAAAAATTAAATCATGATGGGTAAGTTGGCATGGAGAATCACACAGTTAGAGCATATATTCAGACTTGAATGTCTTCAAGTCAATATGCTAACACTGCTTTACAATGGATAGGATATGTATATTAACACTAACAAGTGTTGTAAAGCAACATCCAGGGCTAGCTTATTTTGGTCATCCACTTTAGATGTGAAGCCTGTCAGTGTGAAATATTTTGGAAAAATTAGTTTGTAGTAGGTACAATATATGCATGATTTTTATTCGCACCAGATGTTTGTGTGGAAATTGTGGATTTTTGCATTACTTCCCTTAAAACATGAGAGTCTTTCTTTTTATCATCCCCTTCTCATCTCTCCTTCTCCATTTCCTTTTGCTCATTTTTTTTTTTTTTTCTGTTTCTCATTCAGTGAGTGCAATTATAATATCAAACTATTGGATTTTCATCTTGATTGATTCCTGTCATAGCCTTCCTTTTCTTGATTTTCACATTACTCATCAGGCAGCCAGTAAAAGTTGTGCAGACAAAGGTAAGAAATTTGCATAGAAATGAGCAATAGGGTTCATCACAGTAAATAATATACAACAGTCTGAATGTCTGATTTCTAACAAAAGAGCTGCACAGACTTTATTGGCCACCATATAGCGCTCAGAAATAAGAAAAGAGAGCATGTTTTAAATGTTGTGTCATTAATTTCAGTTTTGTTTTTGGTTTTCCTTGATGTGATGATTGTGTAAAGAGATTTCTTTGAATCAGATTAGTATGGTTTTGGCATGTTTTGAACGTAACCACAAGATGGACATTTTTGAAGTTATGGTGACCCATGGTTGGAGTTTTTCAAGTTTTATTTTAAACTCCTTTACGTTCCATAATTGATGAAATGGAAGAAGCTACGACTTTAGCATTTAATGTTTACAAAGATGCCCCCTACTCCTCCTTCACTTATTTACATGTATATAGCACAGTAATTCAGATATATTTTCTATAACCACAAAAACCGACCATGCTACTAGTTCTCAGTCATTCTAACCCACCTTTGAATTAGGAAATTGTACATAAGCAAAACTATGCGTTGGAGTGTTTTTGCGATTTGCAATTTTGAAGAAGAAAATGTGGTTCTCTGAAAGATTTATTTAAAAGGATTATATAAGAACTGGTGAGGAAACCTGGTTTGTGTAGATCATAAAGGTACAGAATATTACTTGAAGCATTGACAAGAAAGGAAGCAGAAAGAGAGTGCATCTGTATTCAGGAATACTTTGTATTAATAGCATTTGTATTAGCTAAAATATTTTTGTTAACGCTAGATACATTTCTACTCTTCTGCAGGAAATATTTTTGTTAACGCTAGATACATTTCTACTCTTCTGCAGGAGGCTTTGGAATGATTATATACCGCATTCTTTCCACCATCCCTATTTTCCCCAAAGTTGCATCATTAGCTATGCATGTATGATTTGTGTGCACAACTACACTTTTCACAGAATGTTTTGCAGACTTAATATTGGTGTGTTTGCATGAAGGTCCAGATGTGTGTGGATGGTGAATCTAGCCCGAAAGTGCATGTATCACGCTGTTATCAGTAACATACAGCTGTTTGAGATAGCTGCATTGAATAGGGTAGCCTGTTTGCTGATGCTGCTTATGTTTAAATGTGTTATGACGTTTTTAAAAATTATTTGCTCATATTATTTCATAAATATAAGTTTATGTATAACCTTTAAATTTTCAATGCACTATAGATTTAGTTTCAGCTGAACAGCTGTAGCTGATAAATAATTATTGTAAATTTAATTATTGAAAGGGCTGAAATAAATTGAATATCATAGTAGTTGTGTCTGCATGGGTTGACAAGAATTTCGTAGGTAGAATAAAATAATGACATGATATAGAGTGTTGGTCTTGATTTTTCGTGTTTGTCTTAAAACAGAGTATTAGGGCACATATTGAAATACTACATTTCAACACATCCTTCATTCAGTATTTGAAATATCTCCTGGATGGATGAAACAACTTGCCTGTGATAATTTAACAGTGATTATGTTGTGTGATTGAATGACATGGTCTTAGCTTGAATTGTAGTTTTGTACTAAAACGATGCTTATATCAATCATCAGAACTTTAGCATATCTGTCAAAACCCCAATAGTTTGGATTCGAGTTAAATACAGTTGACGTGTTATTAGCCAATTGAACTGTGATTGGCTCACTGTGCTAGAGACATGGTGTTCAGACAGTAGCACTTGCAGTATTTTAAATTATAAACCAGGTACTCATTACTGCAGAGCAGGCATAATTTATTTATCTATTTTTTTTTTTTTAATGTTGCTGGAGGAGAATCATCCGCTCTGAATCAAGCATGGTAACCCAAGGCTATAGTGTCTCCATTTTGATAATGAAAGTGATGGTAGTGGCTGTAGAAGTACTGGTTGTAGCATTGATGAGAGTCAAACTGATGATGATTGTGGTAATGTCAGTAGTGCATTTTATTCTGTGAAGCTTAACAATTTTTGGAAATAAAATATTTCCATGAAGTGTGGTGGACAATAGGTGTGTTTTTTCATTGCAGAGGAGGTGCTCCTGCAACATCTATCGTGCAAAACTACGAAACTTTTTCAGCACCATCCTACAATGCCAATGCTCTCCAAAATCAGCCCCCAACACCTTCTCAGCAGGTGGGCTATATTAAAGTGAATCTAGATTGCTTTTAGGTTGCAAACAATGCAAAAAAAAACAAACCAGTATTTATTTTCACTTATCTTTCTTAATTGACTTTTGATTTTTGGATTGTAAGAACAAAAAGAGTAATTTTGAGGCTTAATCTTTTTTTAAGTGCATGATTCTATTTGCTGGTAATATTCCAACAGGGACAGTTACAAAATGTTTTCTGAGATTATTTTCTTATGGTGTTTTTTTTTCTTCCAGGCTTACAAACAGGTGTTGCTTCTCACAGTTCCTGGCAATTATATAATATCTTTGTAATGCTGTGCCTTTCTTTCCCCCAGTATCTTTGCCAATTTCTCTTGCCAAAGGGCAAGCTGCAAAAAAAAAGAAAAAGTCCCAGATGTTAGATGCGCTAAGGAATGCAAAATTGCTCAGTCTCTTGCCAGAAATTCTGTAGGTTTATCACACAACATTCTTGTAAAATGTTTTGCACTAAATAAAATATAAAAAAGTATTATTTGAAGAACAAAGCTTGTGAGCTTCATGTCTTGATGCTAGTGCTGGTTTTTTTTTTTTAACTGCTAGCTATCTCATTATTCCAAGTCTGGCATGATGCTGCTATGTGAAACAAGCATGCTCCACACTAGGGGAAAAACCACTGTTCTTTGCATCAAAAAATGATAAGGATTTTCACATTTTGCATAAGCTATGGAAGAGAAAAGTTTGGGTGGCTTTCATGTTTGGCAAAAAGAATATATTGACATCTAATGCAACTTTTTCAAGTACAAGCAACATAAATTCGTATTGCTCCAGAACATTTTCAAGAAGCTTAAATAAAACTCTTCCAGCAGACTTTTTGGTTTTTCTTGGTATTGGAATTAGTCAGCTGTAAAATGCTCACTTCCTCTTTCTCTCTCTCCTCCTGCCAGCTATTCTTACAACAGAAATAATTTTTCACGTAAATTTTTTGCAGAATATATATATACACATTTTTAAAAGTATTTCCCTTGAACAGAAAACCATGAACCACATTGCATGCTGGAATGAGCTTCACAGCTGCTTTTTTTTTTTTTGTGTGTGTGTGTTGGTGAAAGTCTTGGTTACAGTTACATTATACCTTACAGAAACTACAAAGATTTCAAATTGTTTATTATCTTATCAACATTATAAAAATTCTGACTTTTTGAAAGGATGCTTTAGCTTGTTCTAGTACATATTTTTGCCTTTTGACAATCGAGAAAGTATTACTTAGGTGATAAATAAAATGGTGCATCTAGAACGTACAATACATACTCATATACTAATTAAGATAGTTTTTTTTTTTTTTAAGCCAGTATGATCAGATTATAAGATAATACCATTTTGTGAAAGCCGAAAATAGTTTCATCAAGTAATATGCTTTGTTTTGGGCACATAAATATTTTATTTAAAGTTTGGAAGGGGTGGTCAGTTAATGTATGTGTTTAAATGGGTTTGTGCATGATATGCATCCATGTCTCGTCTCTATGTTGAGTTCGAGAGTGAGTGGGAGAAAACAGAGCATGGTAAACTGCAGGTGGAATCATATAAGGAAAGCACCTTGTGAATAAGACCTGCATAAGAAACAATGATCTACCCAGGTTATTTATATATTTTGTTTAACTGGGTCCAGACTTTCAATGCTGCTCCTCGCCCATTTGGGGGCTCAGTTCAGTCAGCTCCAACATCAGCGCCGACACCTTTCAAGCCTTCCTATGGCAAAGATGACCTAGCACAACGCACATCCAACTTGTCTATCTCACCTGGGTGAGTTGACTTGCATGAAAATCAGCATTTTCATGTTTTATGCATTTTCCTTAAAATATTCCATTGCCAGTTTGGATTTGAAGTGTTCATTGTTTCAAAGGCAGTTTTAAATGCATCTTTTTTGTGTCCCCTATTCTAACCTTTCTGTCTCATGGGCAGCCTAAGCCACTCTTCATCCCCATCTTTTTATCATTATCGTTATCATCATCATCATTATCATGAGAATAGTGAGCACATAAATGTATGAGCCAAGCACCATTTATGAGATAATGATCCAGTAATAAATTCTAGCTGACAAGAATATCCAGCATGACTGCACTGTCAGTGAAAACTGGTGTGCATGTTCTGGCCCCTTGATTGCTGTCTGTAAGTTTTGTGTGGTTGTGTTTTTTGCTACTCCCTTTTCATTTTGTTTGGACCCTGGGATTGAATGCTTGAGCATTTATGTTATTAAACACCCTGAAGTTTTAGAGGGTCAGTAGACCCTATGGGCATTTTTATGCTTGGGAAAAAAAGATACAAATGCTTTTGCAAGCAATCCTTTTATAGTGCAGACTGTTAAGGAATTGTGATCTTTGCATTTGATTTGTCACTCCATGTCTTAAGTTTTGAGCTAGCATGCAAGTATTGGTGTACAGTTCCTTTCCTGTTTGCTAGTCAGTGAGGACTGACATTTTACAAAGTTGAGAAAGAGCATGTGTTTGGTACTTTATTTGAAACAAGAGCACATTAGTATGATACTGTATAATTCACTGAACAACAGCTGTGCATATGCCAGTAAGTGACAGGGTATGAAGGTTTACAGTGAAGGCTGAATTTATTGGAAATCTGTTACTTAAGAAAGGCTGTAGATCGTTTCCTTGTGACCCTGTCACCAAACAGCAGCAGCAGCGCAAGCAGCAGTAGTAGCAGCATCAGTGCTGCTCCGGCCTTCAGCAGTGCAACAAGGACAACAATAGAAAAATACAGTGATGACGACGATGGTTCAAAGCCCTCCCAGTATCAGTCTAAATCATTTAAGTACCTCCAGGATCTCATGGAAAGTGGAAAGGGTAAGAGTAAGATATTATTTCAAGACAGGATAGTCTTCTAATAAATCCTGTGTGTATTAGTGCATATATGAATAGGAAGATATTGGGACATGACCCAAAATAATTTGAAAAAATGTTACATCTGCAACTGTGTATGTTTAGAGATTACTTACAGCTGTAAATCTTAAGGATTTTTTTTTTTAAGTTTGTTTAATATTTTTAATGGAAATGAAGTAGGATAGGAACAGAGATATAAAAATCTCAGGGGTTATTTTGTGCCTTTTTTTTTTTTTAAAGAAAATGGTCATAGCCGTCAAAGTTGAGTCATGGGTCAGCAGCAGTCAACTGCTGTGTTGGGATGTTAACAACATGTTCATATTACTTCATTCTATATCACACTGAACCATGAACTTTGTAACAGTCCACAATGGCACCCATTGCAGAACCACCTAAAGCCCTTAAACCTACCACAAACAAAGCCTTGCAGCCAAGGAGTGTTTCCCCTGCTGAAGCTGCCCCATCATCTCAAGCCAAACCTAGTACCAAGCCAGGAACAGTGAAGGCAATAATGTCACAGCGCTACAACACTCCCATTGGTCTATACTCAGACTCGGAAGTCATGACTCAGTTTGAGGGCCAATCCAAATTTTTGCTTACTCCTGAGAATGGGTAATTTTAATTGTATGTTGATCACATAGACATTTTAGGTTAAGAGAACATTAAACTTTCTGCTGGATAAGACTGACAAAAGCCTTTGCTCAAATGAGTAGAGGCAATAGTTTGCTTACTTCAGATTTTCACTTTGTTGCTGTTTACTTTGAGCATAAAAATAAAACAAGAAACCATAGATTACTGTGTAGGCTTGAAAGAACAGCTGATTTAGCACACTCAGATCACTTTTTTATGTGTTAGTAATTATTCCTTGTCTAGTTTATGTAAAGCTTACTGAAGAAATAAATTTAATAAGCATTAATTTCCTACATTCAAATTCAATCTTTTACACTTTTACCTTTCTGTTTAGATTTCTCCCTAATAAAACCTTCGTATCTCTCTCACACATACATACACACTAGGGGAGGTATCTTTCTCTTCTGTTTGCCTCCCTCTCTCTCTTGACTTTCTTCCAGACACCATCTTTTTCTGTCCTTAATGACACATCTATACACCTGTCTACTCACAACACAAATGCAGTCACTTGTAAAAGTATTCTGAAGAGAATCGACATCCACCTATTCACAACTATAGATGTCAATTTTTACCGTTATTTTGCTTTAAATTCATCAGATTTGTTTCTTTTAACTGGCCATCATAAATATATAATTACTTGCAGCAAAAGCTTTTTTCATAATCTTTTTTAATCAAATTATATTTGATGTACCCACACCTGCTGTTAAACCAATACTCACAGATTTTAGTGTCACAAGTGCATGTGAGCATGATCTGTTAATCCAGATTTTGCGGTAAGCTGATATTTTTTGCATGTTTATTGTATTTAGTTTGTGTATGTGTGTGTTTAACCTAACAATGTGCATGTGCATGTCCTTTGCACCCAATTTGCAGTGGTGAGGATGATGACCTGCCACCCCCACCACCTCCAGAAATGTTACAAGCAGAGGACGATAGCACAAATCCAGTAAAGTATTTTCCATCAGAGACATACCGATTGATTCGTGAACAGGAAAAGGGTGCTGGGGATGACAACCAAGACAAAACTGCCCACTCGCGATCCTTCATTAAGCTACAAAAGCAATTAGACAGGTGGGACTGTTTTAACAAAAAGAAAGAGTAAAGTGGTGCAGTGGTGACAGCTGGCAGCATCACCAGTTTGTGATCACAGTCTTTATACGTGTTATTTTCCATACCTTGGCGTAATTATAACAGTACCAGCTATGGTGTTGTGGCTAACTAAAGAAAGTGTAGTTTAATCCACGCTGCTCACATTTCATATTAAATTACTTTAAATGTTTCTCACAGTTACAGAGTTAATAGAGTTTATTGAAAGTTTATTACAAAACTTTATAATTTGGTGATAAAAGCATGGGTGGCATTCCTAGGTCTGGGTGCTTTAATTACCAAGGAGAATTTAGTGCTGGAGAGCTATTTAAGCATGATAGAGATAAACTCTCACTTGCATGGAAAGCATTTTCTAGAAGAATTTTTTTTTTTTTTTTTCGAAACCTAAAGTGATAACATTTGACATAGTGCAGCACGTTACTAGTACAGGTGGAAAGACAGGTCATCAGTACTAAGACCTCAATGCAGTAAAAGTGTTCAGAAGCTTGTGCATGCATTATTTTTAGATACAGTAGATGGTTGTTTGTGAAGATGAATTTTACAGTGGGAATATTTATAATTTATTATTTTTGTGAACTTGTGATTTTAAACCATGTGAATTATAAATATTTCTCAAGGTTTATAAAAGTTATTTAACAGTTCAGCTAAATTTTTATTGAGCGTCTTAACTTTTTTAAATTTTTATATATATATAATTGTAATGCATCATTTGCATAGCATGTTTTTTAGCATCAAAAGTAAAATGATTTTTGTGCATAGAAAAAGATTTCTTTAAAGGATTATTTGCTTATTTGTGTCTTTCTCATTTAGCTCTGGTGCTCCACCAGCCCCACAGTTTAGTAAGTCATTAAAGTCTACTTGTGCTTTTCATTTTGTCACATTTACACTTCTCAATCTTGTGTGAATTTTTTTTTTTTTTTTGGAAGGGGGGTGCGATGGGAGGGGAGAGATAACAGAAGTAATAAATCCGTTTATATTCTATGTATATTTTGGCTATATTACAAATTATTTTGGCTTTTTCTTCTTATGTTTTACTGTTTTGCTGAGAGTCCTTTTGTATCCATAGCACTACTCCACTGTTTTTCATACTGCAATAAATATGTTCACCCGTAGAGCATTCTACTACACATTTTACTCTTGGTTCTTCTTTTGCAAGTTACTATGGTGTATTTTTCTTTCTATAGACCCTAAGCCAGTAGCAGCACCTGCTTCTACTTACCAGAAGCCAGCTGCAGCACCATCTACTTACCAGAAGCCAGCTGCAGCACCATCTACCTACCAGAAGCCAGCTGCAGCACCTGCAGCAAAACCATGGACACCAGCTGCACCTGCACCTTCAGGTCCTCGCCCTTTTGGTAGTGGGGTTGCACCTAAACCCACTGGAGTTGGTGCCAAACGTGGTCGCCTTGGAGATGCTGTGGTCAGCAACCCTGTTGCTGGTTCTCAGAACCGCATCCCAGTATGTTCCAGCTGTGGATCTCCTATAAGGTTCAAAAAACTTTCTTTTTTTTTTTTTTGTTGGTTTTATTTCTGTCTACAAAGGATGTAATTTTTTCTTGGTTAGAATAGATCTAAGTGATTATTCTGCGGAATATCTTTAAACAATTAGTTATTCTTCTTTGTAGTATCTTTAATGTATTATGTATTGATGCAGAGGCCCCTTTGTGACTGCTGTGGGTAACTGTTGGTGTCCAGACCACTTTGTCTGCGCTAATCCACAGTGTGGAATCAAGTTGATTGATATTGGTTTTGTGGAGGAGGGAGGATTTTTATACTGTGAACGTGACTATGAACGCTACCTAGCTCCTCACTGCAAGAAGTGCAATGCTGCCATTATTGGGGTAAGAAAAAGAATAATAGTGGGATGCAAGATTATGCCAGGGTATCAACCAAGGTCATTATCATTGCTTTATGAATGTGAGTTCTTGATCTTATTAGACTTGTTAGATTTTTCACACTTTGTGTGTCCAACCTTGCAATTTGGGAATTATCTTTGCCACTTTTACTAGAAAACAGTTTTTCATAGGAGGTGTTACAAGTCATTAATTCTTCAGCTGTACAACATAAAATGTTTGTAATGCTTGTTTGTCCACTGATATCTGAAAGATTTCAAAAACCTTGTTGAATCCTTGTATGCACACATCTTTCTTTGTCAGATAAAACAAGACTTCATCTAATGCAGCCATAAAGCAGATTTATTTTATTCTAACAAAGTGTGCATATGACAAATCTTATACACTTCAAATTATAATGATATTTTAGTGCATTACCTTATGGATTTTAGTGAGATTATAATTTTACATGCTGTGAGAGGATTGCCTGTTGGTTGCAGGAGTGTGTAAATGCGCTGCAGTCAACGTGGCATCCTGAATGTTTCATTTGCGCTCAGTGTAAGCTTCCCATTGGAGGAACCCAGTTTCATGTGGAGGAGGGTAAACCATACTGTGAGAAGGGTCAGTATCACTGACATCAGGTACTTAAAATGTACAAAACATTTAAAGACTTTACTAAATGACAACACAAATCTTGTATAAAAGACTCCCTTCATATTACTATCAATAATGCATCATATATAGAAATTACTAGGGGAGAGGTACAAAAATATCGAAAGAGCAAGCTGAATTCACAGGAAATAATTCTGAAGGAATAAGCATTTATATCTTTCTTGAAAGATCTGACATTAAGAAAACAGCTTTATTCATATGTGAATGTGGCCAGTTTCACAGCACCTACGAATGGTACTGTCTTTTTGCAGAGGCAGAAGAATACTTTTCATATCCACCAGCATGAATATGTTCAGTGTTAGTAGAACGGTGCTCTCAAAATCTGTTACAGTAGACAAATTCAACCATCCATCTAGCAGTTTGCAATACCAGTTTCTAGCATGTACTACCAGTTGTAGGAAAAAAAAAACATTCTGTCACTGAACACAAAACATACATAACACCAAATCTTACATGTTCTTGTCATTGTATGTCAATTTCAGTGCATCAAAAAATAAATAAATCAAAGGGGAAGTTTTTTCAGGGTTCTCAGTTAGGAAAAAAACTGTGGGATGGGTAAAGGATTTTAGAAGGCGTGAATTTTATCTCAAGATAGAAGCTAGTTCTTGTAGAAATGCATCGCAATCACACACTTTGATGGTGGCCAGTATACTGTAAATCATCAATCATAATTATCTACAACATTTTGAAAATGTATCCAACCTCTTTTCCTTTTTAAAATTTTTTATAACTAATACTTCAGCACAATCAGTACAGCCAGTCGTTTCAGTAGGCCATAATAAATGCCTTCTGTAACACTTATAGTTACCACCTTATTCTGTTACTGAATTATTTATCAACTGAGGTTTTTAATATTTTTATGCAATTTTCTTTGTATGTCTAGACTGGGGAGCCATGTTCCAGACAATGTGTGCAGGATGTGACTTCCCCATTGAGCCTGGTGACAGATGGGTAGAGGCTCTTGGCAAGAACTTTCATTCTGAGTGCTTCAATTGCTCAGTGAGTATTCCATTCACCTACTCATCCCTTGTCCTATTTACAGCCACCCAGCAGCTTCTCTCTGGTTTTCTTCTCTACCCTCGGTCTTCTCTTCAGTTTTAGCATACACTTTATATTTATCTTTTAAATCATTAAATAGCTGGTGTTTAGCATTATTATTTTTGTGAAAAGAACTATTTTTATGTGAAGACAGCTGTTAAACATTTTCTCGGTTTAAATCTTGAGGAGATTATGCTGAGGGCATTTTAAAATTATCTTTTTTTCCTCCAGACCTGCCAGGTGTCTCTGGAGGGACAGCAGTTTGTTGCAAAGGGTGGCAAAGCTTTTTGCAAGAAACATGCACGTTGATGGAGAAACCGACCAAATGGTATGACATAGACAGCACTATGCAATCTGCAACCAACCATCATCTTGAATGATTACTTCTGCTTCTTGCTGCTATGCAAAAATCGTCCTTGATTTAGGGTTTGCTGTTTTTTGGCCTAGTTTCTGCTTGATAGTTTCTCAATACTATAACCCTCTACTGTCATCCCTCTTAATGAAATCGTGATAGGACCTGAAACAAAATTGTCAAGTACCCCTGTAATTATCAATTATGTCACTGATGTGTTGATTGATAGTTAGGTCACATTTGCTGTTGTTGCCCTCCTTTTCTCCAAGAAGTGACCATGTTACCTTCTTGGTCATTCAGGATAAGAGTTACACCTGTCTGATTTTGAGTGATCAGAGTAGTGAGTTGTTCTGCCCAGAAAATGTGGTGTGTTCAAGGTTAATCACTGATTGGGATTGCTGTGATACTTTTAAATCCTTATGATATTTTTACCAGTGTACTTCATGCTTAAAAAAATAAGAACAAGTTTTTTTCAGATTTGTCAGAACTGTAATTTCATTGGACTGTCCATTTTTTTTTAAGCTGCCAAAAAAGTTTGGTTCACTATACACTTTTTTTTTCCATCTGCCCATCATCAAGATACAGTGATACATGTCGTATCATTTGTTTACTGTCGATAAGGCTGGTATTCAAGTTCTGTGATTTGTTACTCTAATACATCAACCTCAGATTTTTTTTTAAGCTTCCCGTAGTAGAACAATTTGAAGAATTATTCTACATGATGTTATAGAAAAACACAGAGGGTTTGTCATTTCTATTCATTCCTGAAAAGGAAGGAAATTTGCAATAGTTTTGGTACTGTTGTATCCTCATTAAATGATAACTGGTTGCCAGATGAAGACATTGACCTGAGTCTGTTTTTTACTAAACCTTTATATAAAATTGTTAATCATACTTTACCTAGCATGTTGCTGTTGGCTTATGCATTTATTACATGGGAAAATGAGGATGTACTAATATCTGTGGTGTTGAAACAGTGACCTCAAGGTCAGACTTTTTGGTATTTGCAGCTTTTCTGTTGCACACTTTTTTTTATTACAGATATCTGTAGATCTTTAACGACATAGTTATTTATTAGTAACATATGCTGATGTGTAAATATTTTAGTCATCACTTTTAAGAGGATAACGGCTTCAAGGTGTACCTTTACCATATGACAGATTGTTTGACAATGTGAGATGTTACCACTTCGTGTACTGTATACAGGCTTTATAACTTTCATGTACCATAGAAAGTGTACTGCATACCAGTATAAACTCACATATTGAACTTTCTAACTGGGTTTTCTAAATTAGTTTTCTAGGGATGACATTTTACACACTTACAGATGATGTGAATGGTAAAAAGCACGTGTCAACAAGTTTAGAAAAATTAGCATATTGCTGGTGATCATTATTATATAGTTTGTATATTGCTATTTTAAAAATCCTAGTTATCTGCATCAAAATCACCTCCTTTTTATAAATAGCATCATGTATCATGGTAGAAAACTTTAGTGGGAAAAGGAAATTATTTTTTCTTTGCTTTACATTCTTGTATATTATCTTTTCACATAATATTGCATCACAGGATCAGTAAGTTACAAAGCTTTATTATTATTATCAGGCTCTGTTTATTGCTTAACTAAAGATTCTTAAATGTTGTATGAAATAATCATGGCAAGTCAAACTAACATTTTGACTGGAATAACCTTTTCGCTAAATTCTGCAGAGTAAAAAAAATGCCCATGTTTATGTTAAAAGTTATTTTTAAGAAGCTGGCTTCTTTCTCTCTTGATTTTTTTTTCTTTTTACTTTCCAAGTTGCTTCACTTTTCTTTAAGAAAAAAAATGACACATACAATGCAACTTGTAACCCCTATAAAATAAAGACGCTCATTATCCCTAGTAACCATTCTTCTAAGATATTAAATTATCATCTCATGTTTTAGGAAATATGAAGATAATAGCCAAAGACCATAAATGAGCCCAAAAGTGTGTAATTCGGTGACTTGGACAAACCTCTTTAGTCAAATAGTTCAGAAGATAAGATTCCATAGTGAAAGCTGCTGATAGGAAAGACATATTAACACTTGATTATGGGAATTGTAAGGATAACCTTGAGGAAAGAGTATGAATTTAGGCAAAGAATTAATGCCGCTCAAGCAGTCAAGCTTTAAAGCAATATACAAGTATTCTTATAAAAACATTTTGAGGCGATTCTGTGCCTGTCCATTTTCGGTGCCTTCTCAATATTTTGACAATGAAAAGCAAACATTTAAGTGCAATACAAAATATGCACAAATGTTTAACTAAAAGACGTCCGCACACAGATACAAGCTTATAGTAAATTTTGGCAGAAAGACAATGCTTATTATTAGCAGCAGTAAACCATGTTATGTGGCAGAAGAGCATTTTTACTGGATGACTTGTAAAACTATCGATATTCCTTGTTAAGACGTTAAATTGCATATCCTATCAAAGTACATACCTATGTGTGAAATCCTTCCAGTGTCTTAACACATAGTGGTGCTACAGTTTATCACTTTTGACTTAAAATTTTACCTGTAACTTATGGCTACATTCAGTGTAGAGTACTTCTTCACATCCTTGGTCACAAGTCTACATAATAAATTATATGGCATTTTTGAGACCTTATCGTTGGTTCATGTGTACTCGTGTTTATGTATGTATGTGTGTGTGGATGGGAGAAAAATGTAATTACAACACAGAATTTGTTTTTCTGGGTAAAAAACATAAGCATAAGGTTGAAAGGTTGGGTTTCAGTTTATGCAATGTTCACTTCTTGAGACCGAGGAGAATGCAATCTTTGATTCTTCTCGAGAAGCCATCTTTTTTTAATTCTCGCTGACCTCAAAGAGTCTGTTCTAATATGATATCTTTTACATTAGAAAACAGTCGTCCCTATACTTCCTACCTCAGTACCTTGATATAAAGACAACAGTTGTCAGGAAAGAAGGAAAAAAACCAGCCATGTAGAAAGCAATCAGCATGATCACACAATTTGGAGAGGTGTGCTTCAAGATATGGTGTCTCTACATACAAAAGGTTTTGGTTTGTGTGTGTGATGCGTCCTTGTGTAGACAGACCTATTTTGAAAGGGGGAAATCATGCAAGTGGCTGGATGAGCAAGTGATTATCGTAAAGTTCTCTCGCACGAACTAGTTACAGTACACCAAATGGTATAGTTCTTCGGTTTGCACATTTTAGGAATTGTTTACTGATGCGTAATGATGTTTGGTGCATATGCCAAGTCCAGCAGACCCGTTAAAACCACGTGCATTTCTCTTTGCATAAAACAAAGATAAAGCTAGAAGCACGTTTTTGCTTGCAATGTTTAAGTTATCCTTAAATGTTTATTGCAGCTTCACTTTTTGAGAGAGGAGGGAGGCGCCGAACATTTAAATACCAAACTAGACCTGCGTTTGATAAAAGTACACACAGAGGGAACCCAAATCCGGTCATAATTTTTGTTTACAAACATCTCTTTATTTCCCATCGTTTCTTTCAGAGACATTAACTGTGCTCTGGATTTTTTGTTTTGGAGACTTGCTGGAGTCGGTTCCAGAATTCAGAAAATCGTCATACCTATATTTATGCTATCCTCTAGTGACTTAACAGCCACTTTCTGGCCTTCATCAGGTCAAAGCTGTAATTAACGGCACAAATAACCGAATGTTAGACCAAGCTTGGGAAAGTTAATAAATGATTTATAACAGCAATTTGACAGCTCATGTATATGTTCGGCAATGGGGCCACAACATTTGAAGCGAAGCCGCCACGTAATTCGCATGGATACGTTCTGAAATAACTATACCTTGTTCAAGTTTGCGTTGAGTAGGGTTTTCTTTCTATGGACGTAGTATTTCGTTTTTTATTTGTAGCCGATAACTCCTAATAATGCTGCATCGGTGCACAAACAAAACTTATAGAATAGGGTCATGTGATCCAGGAATTCCCGCGCTGGTGAGACTAGCTGATCCCTTTGTGTATGAGCTAGATTGATCTAACCATCGATAATCAAATTCTACCAGAAAACACATTTTTTTCAACTTAAATTGTTTCTATAAATTTTAGTTCCAATCAAAATATTTATTTAACTCTATAATTTGACGACTGTTAATGGACTGGTATAAAGCATATACAGGTAGTCCTCGACTTACGACGCTGATCCGTTCTTAACGCGGCGTCGTAAACCGAATTTCGACGTAAGTCGGATCCTACGTTCATACAGTACTGTACCATAATAACAGTACAGTCCTGCAAACACTTAGCCTGTCCAAACACCTATCCTAACACAGTAGCCTACATAATTATCAATAAACATAAGTACAGTACAATATTGTGCAGTACACTACGCTTTGTTATCACTGTCGCTGTCATAGGAGCAGATCTTGTCACGTGTTCAAGGATGCGATCTTTATCTTGATAATCGTAGCGACAGTCGAACGACTAAGTCCTAATGATCTGCCAATTTCTGTGGATGTTTCCCCTTCTCAGACTGCCTTATGATATCCATTTCCACCTCCACGGTGATGGCCTTCCTTTTCTT